>JABCKD010000947.1:0-62100 GCA_013186415.1 Fusarium sp. NRRL 66088 | reverse complement strand
GTGCTTGAGTTTCGTCTCCGAGTAAGGTGGCAGGTGGTAACATTGAGATATAATGCTATGATGTATTGGAAATGTGTTCTTTGTTATAGTTGAAGTCGGGATAACCGATATAGCAGATCGTCTCCGAGTAAGGTGGCATTTTATCTTGCCCGCAGCTGGGTGAGCTTGGCAGTGTTGTCAGTGGCCATATCGACTTGAAGTATAGCACGTGGCCTCTGTTAGTCTCTAACCTTGGGCCTGTTGGATCTGGGGAGTTGTGGTGAGCCTGTCTTGGCCATGTTAGTTCGCAAGGTTCACAATCGTCCAAGAACGAGGCTATGATTTTCTCACGACCGGCCAGGAGAGCACCCAGCCAAAAGAGGACTTCTAAGAAACTACGAATGAAGTATATTTTACTTACCTTCTCTTTGCGTGCGACCCTCTGCTGAGGACCGTCATTGTGGCTCATGTCACATCAATAAATATGTTACTCGGCATGCTTGAATAGGGTCGTGTTGAAGAACGACAACTTTAATTTAATATTTACGTAATAAAAAAACGTCATATAAGACATTAGTTCATGCACTAGACTTTAAATTATAAAAAAAGTTGTAAGCGACGAGTACAAAGACCTGGATGAGATGACCTTTAGAGCTTCAAAAAGGCACTGATTGTAGGGCGAGAGGTAGGAAGATAAAGGCTGCGCAAGGCAATGAGAATTTCCTCATTAAATTATGAAACGCATAGTGGAATGCATTATTTTATTTAAATGCGATGTTTAAACTGTGTTGCGCGCCATCGCCCGCCAGCATTGAGCCTTGATATTTAGCCCCGGTGCCTCTCTTGTGCCTATCCCTTGCGTTTCTCACACCACTGAGGCCATTTTGTTATTGGACCATATACGAGATTTTTATTCGTAAATCTAGAAGTCACTAACCTGAGTCTAGCACTATCAGTATCTGGGGAAGCGAGACGACTCATCTGACTCAACAAGTGTTGAGACGCTGCATAACAGGAGAGAACCCGATCCAAGACGACAACACTCAAGCAGGAAGGGCACCAATCTTGGCCCACCCTTGCGAGGCTTAAGCCACAATAATCTACCCCCGATCGACCCCAATTCTTGAACGCAGCCCTGAATATCTCCCGTCCAGCCACTGGCCCCCACGTTGTTGCATCTGAGACAAAAGCCCGAAAGACACGTAGACCGCTAAACGCATAAATTTCACGTGGATATGTTCCGTGACGTTCTAGGCCGATGCTACTGCTTCCATGAGCCCGGATGGTGAAAAAATGTGTTTGATTATCGGTCTACGCATATCCTCGGCAGTAAACGCAAGAAGGGTCGTGAAGACATTGGCTGCGTTGTATGGCTTTTGTCGATTGGATCAATAATCGAATGGGCAATTTGAATCACTTGATGGTTGCCACTGGGGAATACTTGCTTAATTGGGGACGTCATTCTCCCTACTTTCCTTTTTGATGGTGCAATATCTCACCTCGTATTCTCTACGGTAATATCTAAGATGATCTTTTCGGATACAGCCGGTATAGGAGAAAAGAGAGAGTGCCAAGTTATACTGACCCAATCACATACCTTGGAATCAGCGATCTCTATGCGCTTTGGGAGGTGTTTTAGATGACACCGAGTTAAGGGAGAAGCTATTCTAACATCATTGTAAGTATACGAAGTAGAAATATTGATTCGCGAGATACTGCACGTGCGTGATCAATTGGTGTCTTTGCAATTGGTTTATTTGAACACACATGTCAAAATGTGCCTTCTTACAACGCTGAACCCGTGCTACCTGAACTATTAACAAGAATACCCCCTAAGAAACTTTTACCCCTTTGTCGTACAGTAACAAGAAAAGTCCCTGTCAGGGAAGGTGACTAAGGATATGCCGAGTTATGCACATCCCCGGCACGAATCGAAGCAGTTGTTCATACCCCATAGAAAGACAAAGAAAATGAAATGGCTACAGGCCAACCACCAAGCTCGACACCTATAAGTTACTCAAAATATAATCAAGAATGACCCTGAATAGGCCGAGGAACATAGAGTTCCTCCAGATACCTCTCCTCATCCTCACTAAGCTCCTTACCTACCGCAGCCAGAGCCTCTTCTATGCGCTGAACAGTACTGAAGCCGATAATGGGAGCCGTGACTCTCTTGTTCAACCCAGCAAGGGCAACATGGCTCATTGGCCAGTTCCGCTTGACGGCAATCTCTTCCACCCTTGAAACGATCTTGTCTGTGTTGCAGTCATACGCTTCATAGATGGAGCCGTTTCTACTATTGGATGCACGTATTGATACAGACTGCTGGCTTGGCCTGCGTGCCAGTCTTCCAGATGCAAGAGGGGCCCACTGATGATCCATCAGAATGGTTATCTTGAAGGAGGTGGGAGGTGACTCACGGGGATAAGACCAACACCTGTATCGTTGCAGTAACGAATCATCTCTCGCTCTTCTTCTCGGTAGATGAGATTATAGTGGTTTTGCATCGAGACAAACTTGGTCCACCCTTTGGCATGGGCCAGATTCTGCATGGCTGCAAACTGATACGTCCACATGGAACTTGCACCGAGATAACGCACCATGCCCGCTTTGACCAGATCGTTCAGAGCACTCATGGTCTCAGCTATGGGTACAGTCGGATCAAAGCGGTGGATCTGAAAAATGTCAATGTAGTGTGTTCCAAGACGGTCAAGTGAGGCCTCGACAGCGTTGAAGATGGCTGCTCGTGATAAACCTGAACTGGTCAGTCAAAAGCCCAAGGTTTACTGTGAGGTACATACCCCACTGGTTTACGTAGTCTTTGCTCTTGTCTGCCAACTCATGATGCATCGTGACTCCTGAGCCCGGGTCAAAGTTCTCCGAGTCGCACACGACTCGATAGCACTTGGTCATGAGGATGACCTTGCTACGTGGGATGTTGTACTTCCTCAGAGCCTTGGCAATGACTTTTTCAGACTCTCCATTAGAGTACACGTTGGCCGTATCCCACTATCACCAGAGTCAGCAAACACCCAACAACAAAAAGACCCAACTTACCGTGTTTATCCCCCGGTCATACGCAGCCTTGAGTATAGGTATGGCCTTTCATTGCACCCCTCTGTCAGCCACTTGCATCCTTTCCAACACCACGGACCCGGGATACTACTCACATCTTCCTCGTTGAGCACCCAAGGAAGCCAACGAGAGTTTCCAATGTGCAACCCTCCCAGGATGGGATTGGACACCCTGAGCCCACAGTTGCCGAGATGACGATAGTCCACCCTGGTGCGCGAGATGGAGTCTCGCAGAGACTGGGGGATCCTCAGAAGCTTGTCGACAGATGTTTTGGACATGGTTGCATTGAACTGAGGCAAGGAGAAGGATGAACTGAATCTCTCTCTGACAAGATGGAGAAGGAATATGCTCGAGTTGAATGGCTGGGCGAAGCAGACAAACTCGGCCGCTGCCCCTTTAAAAGTGCCGATCTTCTTTGCCGCGGCAATTGCATCCAAGGTATCCGTCTGTCTTGCCAGCTCTCTCAGTACCCGCATCACAAAGTTTTCTCTTTTCCTTCACTGTTGGTCCCTCACAACTGACTTCGTGTATTTCCTCATTGTGATAGTTTCCTCCTTTCTCTCAAAACCAAACACGCTCTCAACGAAGTTGTCCCATTGGCCCGCTCTTACGTGTAGCTGCGTGTCTCAAACTGACTGCCCCCGGCAGTTCGTCGTATGTTCCATGGAGGGTCTCGAGCCAAGTCGGAGGCTAACCAATCGAAAGACACGCTTCCTCGTATGGTTACCAGATTGGGATAGTATTCGAAGCTTCTTGGCAAATCAGCCATTTACGCAAAGGGGGCGTTCACATTGATCAGGTAGTTACACCAGACCATCAACAGCCACCGCATTCCAACGCGGTCTAGAATAAAGTTTGGTCAGGGCAGGGTCAAGGTCTTTGATATTACCTATTATTGAAGCATCCCTGGTGATCATCAGGGCAACCATGCAGATCTTGTAGTCTCCTTGTTCACCTGTGCCAAGCAGGACGAGCGGAGAGGAGTAAAACCAGGCTTGAGAAAGGAACTGAAGGACTGCACAGGCAGATAAAACATGTTTAGCTCGTTGCGGCTCGTCACACAACGGCAGCACAAGCTCTATTCCTTCCTACGCTTTGCCTTCTTTCAGCGATGAACACGCTGTCAACGCTGCAGGCCAAGCCACTAGCTACGGATGGACGGGACGGGGCGACGGGAGGGCTTGAACGTACGATGTCTTAGCTAAATACCGCGCACCTCTGTTGCTGCGTGGCCACTTAAACAACTCTCCGAAGGCGTTATTTGTCCTTCCCCAAGGGTCTAGCTGCAGGGAGGACAGAATACGTATTCCCCTGCCAAGTTGTCTCTAATCGTTGACTCGGGAAATAATCACAAGTGTGGGGAAGATGACCGCAAGGGGGTCATGTCACAGTCCATCCACATCTCAGCTGCCGATCACCTTCTTTACACAGACGTTTCTACAGCTCAACAGATGTAGATGCTTATGTTTGTCTGGACTTTTGAGAAATTGGGCCCCGTAGAGTGGCTTGCATACCCAATGAAGCTCTCGTAGGGGTTCGTGTTACAATACCCGGATCGAGGTTCTGTTGGTCTCACCTGCCATGTTGTTGACTTGTCACTTGTCACGATCTCGTATTTATTCTAGAAGTAGGAAAATCGGAGGATTCCGGTTATTGGGATCTGGTAATCTCAGTCAAAGCACACTCAATTTGGTTAAGTATTACCCAGATTTCGTCACACGGTCCACAGCATGCATTCCCATCTGGGCAGGGTAATCTAGAACACGCGGTATTTGATGCAGGTGCATGTAAGCGGTGTTTAGATCCCCGAGATACCCTCAGCTGCAATCAGGGCAGAAGTTGAATCCCGTATATGCGTAATCAAAGAGCGAGATCAGGGCACCGTGATCTGCACACGCCTTGCTTGATTTGTTGAGTCTGTCAGCTGGAGATTCTGCAGGTTCTCATGTAGGCAGACAGAATCAGGTTTGACAGTGATCTGGTACGTATAAGTATTCCGATGTTACCCTACTAAGTAGATCCCTCCTTCTACAAGATCAACAGCATTTACCTTGGTTACAGTCAAGGTGGAGTAATTCGATCTGAAAGAAGACGACTTTGTACGACAAGTTCGTGTTATTATATATTCTTTTCTGCCTCATATCGGATCCAGAACTGACGACATTTCCGTCTTTGCCTTTCAAGGTATGTTCTAGTCCTTTGAGGCTGTGGCCATGGCAACCGTGACTGACCCGTGAACTAGATGCATCAATTCCAGGAGTCTGACGCTGTGAAGGCGTATCCTAGTGGTGGGATCGAGAAACCCGAAGACATTCGCACCACCATACAGCCTGTCTCGAGTGGTTCTAGTGACACTACCTCTCCGGATGACTCTCAGCAACTGCAGCAGGTAGTCGAGTACTGGAAGGAAGTCTTGGCTGATGGCCAATATGCCTCTTATCCTTCACCACCAACTTGGACTCAGCAATCCACCTCACTACCTGGGTTGGCACCTCATGGAGTTGGTGCCACGCAGAACTTGCAGATGCCTCTCCCCAAACACTCCGAGGCCCCCTCTGCCACTCTCATGCGAGCAGCATGGGCTTTCGTCGCTGGCCGAATTACAGACTCAGAGTCTGTGGTATTCGGTACCAACATCCTTGATCAACCCATCATCTCAGTCGTGCCCTTTCGTGCACGCATTCATGGCCACACTGTCTCGACCTTTATCGAGTCAGTACAGAAGCAGGAAGAGGAGGTGATGGCTTCACCTCATCAGATGAATCTTTTTTCCGGCATGGAACAGGCCTCTACTCTATTCCAAACTCTTCTCTTGACACCAAAGAGCGAGGATGGGTACTCCAACAGCCCTCAGGACAGCGGCTGTAGTACTCCAGAACCTTGCGGATTTGGTCTTGTTCTTGAGATTGTGCACACTCAAGACAAGAGATCTCTCAAGGTTACGGCTCGTTACAGTTCTGAAACTCTTCGAGCTTTTGAGGTCAAGAGATTACTACACAGGTTTGCATCTGTCATGAACCAACTCGACACCGCAAAGCCCAACCAGAGTGTCGAAGATATCGACTTCATGACGGAGCAAGACCTCCAAGACATCTGGACCTGGAACTCCAAGGCCCCTGCAGAAATTGACGGCTTCATTCACGAAATTGTCAAGGAAAAGGCCTTGGTCCAGCCCTCTTCCACTGCCGTCTATGCTTGGGACGGCGAGTTCACCTATTCCGAGATCGACAATCTTTCAAACCGTTTGGCCGTGACTCTCATCACTGGCTATGGTGTTCAGCCAGGCACACCCATTGCATTGTGCTTCGAAAAGTCCAAGTGGATGGCTGTCTCGATGCTAGGTGTTCTCAAGGCTGGGGCGTACTTTGTCATGCTCGATGCTGCGTCTGCACCTGAGGAACGGTTACGGACCATGGTGGAACAGGTTCAATCGAAGCTGGTGATCTCTTCACCTCTCAATCAAGCATTGAGCTCTCGCCTTTGTGCGGCTGTGGTCACTCTTGACTCCCAAACCCTTCGAGAATGCAAGTACAACGACGAGGAGATCAACCGACTACTACACCAACAAGTCCTCACAGCATCTTCATCTACTACACTCGCCCATGTGATATTCACCTCCGGAAGCACCGGCACCCCAAAGGCCATCCCGACTACCCACCAGAGCATCCGTTCGGCGCTCCACCACCAAGTGGCAGCCATCCACCTCAACACTAAATCACGCGTATACGACTTTTCTTCGTACAGCTTCGATGCCGCCATATTCAACATATGGACCACCCTCTATGCTGGAGGATGTCTCTGTGTCCCTAGCGAGGCTGACCGCAAGGATGATCTCGCTGGTAGCTTTCAGAGACTGGGCGCCAACTACGTGACCATGACGCCCTCAGCTGCTTAATTGCTCGCTTCGGCACCAGACAAGGTTCCCAAGCTGGAGACCATGATGCTTGTCGGAGAGCGTCTTACCATCCAAGATGTGCTGCCTTGGTGGAACCGTGTTCGACTCATCAACTCGTATGGGCCTTGCGAGTGTACTCCTCTTGGCACTTCCAACTTGAACCCATCTAGTCCTGCCGACCTTCTTGACATTGGAGTTGGACTGGGTCAGGTCACCTGGGTTGTTGACCCTGATGATCACAACCGTCTTATCCCACCCGGCTTGGTCGGCGAGTTGGTCCTTGAGGGTCCATCCGTGAGCCAGGGCTACCTCAACGACCCAGAAAGAACAGCGAGCGCCTTCATCAAAGACCCCATCTGGTTGGTTGAGAGAGGCCGACACGGAAGAGTCTACAAGACAGGAGACTTGGTCCAATACTCCAACGAAGAAGGTCGCTTGAAGTACATCGGCCGAAAAGATGCTCAGGTCAAGATCCGTGGCCAGCGTGTCGAGCTTGGCGAGGTCGAACATCGAGTGCAGCAGTGCATGCCAGACGTGAGCCAGGTAATCGTCGAGATGATCACACCCGAAGGCGTGAACAACTCTTCGGGTGCTATGCTTGCGGCGTTTCTGGTCCCATCTCATGGTAGCGGAAAGGAGGTTTCTGAACCTCGTGTGGCTCAGTCCATGCCTCAGATTTACGCTGTCTCGGAGGAAGTACAGGCTGCTTTGACTAAGGCCTTGCCGAGTTACATGGTCCCCAACGTCTTCTTCTCTGTGCGAGAGATTCCCAAGGCTGCCTCCTCTGGAAAACTAGACCGGAAGAAGATTCGAGAGATGGGATCTGCATTTTCTGTCAAGCAACTTGCAGACCTTCAAACAAGAGCTGATGGCCCTAAGGGACAGCCCAAGCCGCATTCGACAGAGTACAAGTTGCAGGGCATTTGGGCCGGCGTGCTGAACATGGAACGATCCGACATTGGCTTGGATGATGGCTTCTTTCAGCTGGGAGGCGACTCCATCTCTGGCTTCGAGATGCTCGCGATAAGCTTAGCCTTGAGTTGAGTGTCGCGGACATTCTGCAGCACCCGAAGTTGAGCGAAGCTGCTGAGATTGTTGCTCGTGGAAACTCCCTCGCCAAGACTGATGACGAAGCCCCTGCCGCATTTTCCCTTCTCCCAGGAGACAAGACCCGCGAGGCTATGGGCTCGGTGTTGAGGAGTCACGGCGTCCAGGCTTCGTCTGTTGAAGATGCCTTCCCCTGCACACCACTCCAAGAGGGTCTCGTGTTCCTTTCCCTCAAGAGCCCTGGCGACTACATCATGCAGGCGACTTTGGACCTCTCTAATTCCTCATACTCCAACGTCCGCAAGTTCCGTCAGGCATGGGAGCATGTGATGGCAGAGCACCCTGCCCTCCGAACTCGATTTGTGCACAATAACGGCGACACCGGACTTGCCCAGGTTGTCCTTCGACCGGAAGCCTTTTCCTGGAACGAGGTCTTCAACTCAGCTTTGAATGAGTTTCTTGAAGTGGACCGACGGCAGCCCATGAGTCTGGGCCAAGCTTTCTCCCGCTTTGCTCTTGTTCACGATGAGGGTACGCCCAGATGGTTCGTCTGGACAATGCACCATGCTCTCTACGATGGTTGGAGCATTTGGCTCATCATGAACGCATTCCAACGGGCGTACCGGTCTCTCGAAGCGGGAAGACGCCTAGTGAGAGGAACTACAAAGGCATCGTATCCAGCCTTCATCAAGTACATCCTCAACCAAAGCGTCTCTGCCGACGGTGCCATGGCCAAGTACTGGCAAAAGACGCTATCCAGCTGTGAAGCGGTCCAGTTTCCAGCAGTTCCTATTCATCTTCAAAACCAAGAGGCCGATCATTCCAAGATCAGCACACTCTCTCAGGATCTACCGTCGATGACAACGAGGAGTCAGGGCTCGAGTAACGCGACTCCCTCCACTCTCATCCGCGCTGCTTGGGCCCTTGTCGTTGGGAGCATGACCAACTCAGATGATGTCGTCTTTGGTGTCACTGTTTCTGGTAGAAGTGCTCCTGTTGCTTCCATCGACTCGGTTCCTGGCCCTACCATGGCGACCGTTCCTTTCCGGTCAAGATTGGCAAAGAGCATGCTCGTCGGAGACTATCTTCGATCTGTTCAGCAGCAGGCTATCGACATGATCCCCTTTGAGCAGATGGGTTTGCCACGAATTGCCAAGCTCTCAACTGACTGCGAGTACGCCTGTCGTTTCCAGACACTGCTGGTAGTTCAGCCCGAAGAGACAGCCGACATTCTCTCCGAGTTTGGCGATGAGCACGGTGGTCCTGAGAGATGGTTCAACAACACTTATGCCCTCCTCCTCGAAGTCCAACTTGGAGATAAGAGGGCAAACAGCAGCGGCGCCATCAAGGCTCGCTTTGACTCGAGGATCATCCAGGAAAACACAGCCAAGAACCTCTTGGAGCGTTTGGTCTTTGTCATTCATCAGCTCAGTAGCGCGGATAACTTGGCCAGCGCCCTCTCCGACATCGAAGTTGCCACGACAGCTGATCTTGAGCAGATCTGGCAGTGGAACAAGACAGTCCCAGCGACCGTTGATCGAAACGTCCACGACATGATCCTCGAGCGTGCTCTTTCCCAGCCAGACAGACCCGCTGTGCATGCTTGGGATGGCGAGTTTACATACAGAGAGCTTACT
The DNA here is from genome assembly GCA_013186415.1 of Fusarium sp. NRRL 66088. Classification (NCBI taxonomy): domain Eukaryota; kingdom Fungi; phylum Ascomycota; class Sordariomycetes; order Hypocreales; family Nectriaceae; genus Fusarium; species Fusarium sp. NRRL 66088. Next base: position 52,467 of record JABCKD010000947.1, on the reverse strand, counting down.
CGCCTCTCGTCGACACTGGCCAAACGACTCATCGACCAATACGGAGTCTCTCTAGGAGACATTGTTGGTCTTTGCTTCGAAAAGTCAAAGTGGGCGTCTGTGGCTACTCTGGCTGTGCTTCAGGCTGGCGCCGGATTTGCCATGCTGGACCCTTTCCTCCCCGAGACGCGTCTTCGGACCATTGTCAACCAGGTCAATGCTCACGTGGTTGTGTCCTCACAGAAGCAGAGAGACTTGAGCTTGAAGCTAGGCTGTGATCAAGTCTTGAATCTCACTTCCGATGTGTTCAGCAAGCCTGAAACGACCTTGGTCAACGTCAAAACCGATCCCTCGTCACCTGCCTACATCATCTTCACGTCAGGCAGTACAGGGACACCGAAGGGCTCGATCATCAGCCACCGTAGCCTTGCCTCATCGCTTGTTCACCAACGCGAAGGCTGTGGCTTCAACCAAGCCTCAAGAGTCTACGATTTCTCCTCCTACGGCTTTGACGCCCCTCTCTTCCTGGCCTTTCAGACGTTCTCTGCGGGCGGCTGTCTCTGTGTACCCAATGACGAAGACCGTAAGAGCCGTCTTGCCGAAAGCTTACGAGAGCTCAAGGTAAATTTCGCTCTCATTCCGCCTTCGGCTTCTCGGCTTGTGTCTCCGGAGCAGGTGCTGGATCTCAAGACACTCATGGTGGGAGGAGAAGCTTCAACAGTTAAGGATCTTGAGCGATGGTCCTCGGCCGATCTCTTGCTCATCAATGCCTACGGACCGTGTGAGTGTACGGCCGTCAGCATGATCAACCATACCCACACGTCCAACATGAACGTCAGAAAGGCCCTTGGCATCGGAAAGGGACTTGGTCTGGTGACGTGGGTGGTTGACCCCCAAGATCACAACCGTCTCGTCTCGCCCGGTGCTGTGGGAGAGCTCTTGCTTGAGGGTCCTTACATTGGTCAAGGATAGTTGAACAACGAGCAAAAAACTCGGGAGGCCTATGTCGAAGACCCCGCCTGGTTGCTGCAGGGCACTGGAGTAGTGGCTGGTCGACGTGGCAGGCTCTACAAGACGGGAGATCTGGTTCAGTACTCTGAAGATGGAGACGGCAGCTTGATGTTTGTTGGTCGCAAGGCAGATGACGCCCAAGTCAAGATCCGGGGCCAAAGAGCCGAACTTGGAGAGATCGAACTACGTGTTCAACAAGCACTGAAGCACGATGAGACTGTTCAAGAAGTCGTTGTCGATGTCATCGTCCCTCATGGCGAAGGCTCGCGCCCAATGCTTGTCGCTTTCCTCAAGACGACAGATGCGAAAGACACCTCTGCAACTCCGGACCTCTATCGTGTCTCTTCCACCTTTGAAGATGAGCTCTCACAGTCTCTCCCAAGCTACATGATCCCCGAGGTCTTGTTCAAACTCGCTCAGATTCCCCAAACTGCCACCGGGAAACTGCACAGGATGAGGCTCCACGCCATGGGAGCGTCCTACTCTCTTCAACAGTTGGCTAATCTCAGAACGGAGGCTACGAAAGGTCCCAAGCCCCAGCCAACATCTGAGCTTGAGGTCGAGATGCAGCAGATCTGGGCTCGCGTTCTTTCCTTTGAACCCCAGCGCATTGGACTCGATGATAGCTTCTTTCGACTTGGTGGTGACTCCATCGCTGCTATGAAGGCGGTGGGAGAAGCTACCAAGGCATTCATTAGAGTTACTGTCGCTGACTTCTTTGAGCACCGCACGCTGCGAAATATCTGCAGGCACAGCTATTATTGCTCTGAAATGGCTGCTGATTCTCTGTCCACCGCTGTTGAGCCGTTTTCTCTTCTCGCCCAAGACAGCACCGAGACTCTTGAGAAGCTTGTTCAAGATCTGGTGGCCCAGCTTGGAACACCTGCATCGCAGATTCAGGACGCTTATCCTTGCACTCCTCTTCAAGAAGGACTTATCTCGCTGGCTTCAAAGAGAACGGGAGACTACATCATGCAGCAGGTGTTGAACTTATCGTCAGACATGCTCAACAGCATTGACACCTTCAAAGACGCATGGCAAAATGTTGTTCACGCCATACCAGTTCTGAGCACACGAATTCTCCAGCATGAAAAGCTTGGTCTTCTTCAAGTCCTCCTCAATGATGAAGCGGAACGCATTGAGTGGATCGAGGCCATGGGTCTCGACTGGTATCTCAAGTCTGACAGGCAAAAGCCCATGCCCCTTGGCCAGCCTCTTGCTCGATATGCCTTGGTTAGAGATAGGACTGGGAGACCCAAGTGGTTTGTCTGGACCGTTCATCATGCTCTCTATGACGGCCTGTCTCTGCCCATGATCCTCGAAGACGTCGATCGAGCTATCCAGGGCTTGTCGGTGGGAAAAATACGTCCCCAGGCCCAAAGCTTCATCAAGTACATCCAACAGCATGACACCAATGAGTTGAAGTCATACTGGCAAGCCGCGCTTGAGGATAGCGAGGATTGTGTGTCGTACCCTAGCCTTCCTTCAGGCCTCGAGCAGCCAATCATGTCCAACAACCTCATCGAGCACCAAATCTCACGCGGCTGGGTCTCTTCATCAAGCAACGAGACTACCGTATCTACAATGCTTCGGGCGGCCTGGGGTCTCGTGACAAGCCAGATGACAGGCTCTAACGATGTTGTATTTGGTGCCACCGTTTCTGGACGTCATGCTCCGGTGGTTGGCATTGAGTCGATAGCCTTCCCAACTATCGCGACAGTACCTTTGAGACTGAAGCTCAACCGAGAGGATCAACGCGTGGTTGACTATCTGGACCAAGTCCAACGACAAGCCACCGAGATGATTCCATACGAGCAAACCGGTCTACAGCGCATTACTCAGCTAGTGTCTCCCGATGCCCGACAAGCTTGCGCCTTCCAGACCCTCCTCATCGTACAGCCTCGATCCAAGACGGAGAGCACAAAGGCATCTCAACTCGGAGAGTGGACGACTTCTGATCAAACAGAGTGGTTCACCACGTATCCTCTGACGATTGAGGCGACCGTGTCGCGCAGCCAGATTGACATTGACGCCCGTTTTGACGCCCGTGTCATTGAGTCTTGGATAGTCAAGGGCTTGCTTGAGAGGCTGGGCTTTGTCATGCAGCAGCTTGGTCAAGCCGGACCAGATGCCAACATGGCGGATATCAGTGCCATGACACCGCGAGACCTTCAACAGATCTGGCAGTGGAACAAAAAGGTCCCCGAGTCTGTGGACCGACCAATCCATGCCGTGATCGAGGAACAGGCACGGCTCCGACCAGAAGCTGCTGCCATCTGCGCCTGGGATGGCAACCTGACCTACTCTGAGCTCGATAGGTTGTCCAACCGTCTGGCCTCCCACCTAATCTCACTTACTGGAGGGAAGAGCCTGAAGGACACGTTTGTGCCATTGTGCTTCGATAAGTCTATGTGGACTCCCGTCGCCATGCTGGGAGTACTCAAGATGGGCGCGGGCTTCGTCCTTCTCGACTCGGCACTTCCAGAGCAACGCCTGAGACATATTATCGAAGCGGTTGGAGCAGGACAGCTTATTCTTTCTTCCGACTCTTGCGCTACATTGAGCGGTCGCATTTCCCGGGGAGTCATCACCATCAATTCTGACTTCTTCAAGTCGACAACCCACACAATCGCACGTCTTCCTGTCACTTCTTCCAACTCTGCCGCCTATGTCATCTTTACTTCTGGAAGTACGGGAACCCCTAAGGGCGTTGTCATCACTCACCGAAACCTCGCCTCAGCTCTACCCTGCCACGTCAAGCGCCTAGGATACACTCCCGACTCTCGAGTCTACGAGTTTGCATCCTACAGCTTTGGGGCGTCACTCAACAACATGTTTGCAGCCTTGACGACGGGTTCTTGTCTGTGCATTCCCAGTGATAACGAAAGAAGAAGTCAGTTGGACCAAAGCTTGGTCTCTATGAAGGCTACGCATGTCCTTCTTACTCCTTCGGTGGCAGAGTATCTTTCTCCTCGCAGTGTCTCCGGCCTCAAATCCATCATCTTTGGAGGCGAAGCTGTTCGAGGTCAGGATGTTGGACCTTGGTGGGACGCCGGCGTCAAGGTGTGCACTGCCTATGGCTCCAGCGAGTGTACAACCATCAGCACCATCAACGACACTGCCTCGACTCCCGATGAAGCTACTCGCATTGGCTGGGGCGTGGGGCTTGTACCTTGGGTTGTGGATCCTTCTGATCATGAAAAGCTTCTCCCACCGGGATGTATTGGAGAGCTCTTGCTGGAGGGCCCGGCTGTTGGGCGTGGATACCTCGCAGACCCCGAGAAGACGGCCGAGGTGTTCATCCAGAGCCCTTCCTGGCTGGTTCATGGCGGCTCCGGTGAAGGCTGCTCTCAAAAAGGTAGGTCAGGCCGACTATACAAGACAGGCGATCTCGTCCGCTACAACGAGGATGGAAGTCTCTCCTTCTTCGGCCGGAAAGACTCTCAAGTCAAGATTCGTGGTCAACGAGTCGAACTAGGTGAAGTTGAGCATCGAGTCAAGGAGTGCGTCTCCGAAGCCGCTCAAGTTGTCGTGGAGGCTATCATTCCGACCGGAAGTGACAGCGCGTCCCAAACACTAGTTGCGTTCCTTGTCATGAAGGAAGAGGCTCAGAGATCAGAGAACGACGACGAGAAGCCAACGATCATCCCCATCTCGGCCAAGATTGAGAACATGTTGAGCCAGCATCTCCCCATTTACATGGTCCCAACCGTCTTCTTCTCCATGAGGAAACTTCCCATGACAGCGACCGGCAAGATGAACCGCCGTATCCTCCGTCAGATCGGAAGTTCCTTCTCGGTAAAGGAACTCGCCGCAGCACGAAAGACGCGAGAGCAAGGATCTTGGTCTCAAGAGCAGCCGTCGACAAACACTCAACGCGAACTCCAACGAATCTGGTCCAGGATTCTTGACTTGCCGACTGATCTAATTGGCCTTGATGATGGTTTCTTCAGTCTTGGAGGTGACTCTGTTTCTGCAATGAAGGTGGTCGGCGAGGCTCGAAAGGCCGGTATTGAGTTGGCTGTTGTTGCTGATATCTTCACTCATCGCACGCTGAGATTGATCGCCGACAATGCCAAGTTGATCAGGCGTGAAGACGAAGAGGCCGTAGCCTACACCATTCTACCTTTCTCTCTTGTTGGCAACGAAGTCGATATTGAGGCTCTTTGTCAGAATATCTCGACGCAATGCGACATTGATGCCTTCAAGGTTCAAGACGCTTACCCCTGTACACCACTTCAAGAGGGTCTCATTTCACTTGCTTCAAAGCGGCCCGGAGACTACGTCATGCAAGCAGTTCTTGAGCTGTCTTCCGAGGTGTCAATCCCCAAGTTCCAGGCAGCTTGGGAGGATACAGTCAAGACTATTGATGTACTACGTACACGGATTGTTCACTGCGAAGGGTACGAAAAGCTTGGTCTCTTGCAGGTCATCTTGAACGATTCGGTCAACTGGGTCAACGTGACCGGGCTCGAGTCATATCTCAAGGCCGATCGCAAGCAGGCCATGGGCTTGAACGATCCTCTTTCCAGGTATGCTCTGGTTCACGATGGACAGGCAGCTAGGCCCAGATGGTTTGTTTGGACCGTTCATCATGCCATCTACGATGGATGGTCGCTCCCTCTAGTCCTGGATACAGTCGCGAAAGCCTACCAAGGCAAGTCAGGCGCCAACTTTCTGACTGCTGCACCCGGCTTCCAACCGTTCATCAAGTATCTCGAAGAGAAGCAGCGAAACCCCGAAGGAATCAAGAAGACCGAAAACTACTGGAAACAGTACTTTGACTCTTGTGAAGCTACTCAGTTCCCCACCGTTCCTTCGCCAAGCTACGAGCCAACCTCCAACAAAACAACTCTTTACCGCATGAAGGTCAACTCTCCTTCATCTTCAACATCGTTAGATCTCACACCATCAACACTCATCCGAGCAGCTTGGGCCTTAGTCGTCGGACAAATGACAAACACCTCCGACGTCGTCTTTGGCATGACCGTTTCTGGACGAAACGCACCGGTTCAAAACATTGAAGCCATGCCGGCCCCGACTATGGCTACTATTCCACTACGCATCAAGTGGACTTCTGACCAGACCATCTCGGGATACCTGGAGACGGTACAGCGTGAGGCTACCGAGATTATTGCGTTTGAGCAGACTGGTCTACATCGCATCGCCAAGGTGTCCTCAGATGCTCGACAGGCGTGTCAGTTCCAGACCCTTCTCGTCATTCAGTCACAGAGTCACGATGATGAGAACAACAGTGAGAGCATGGTGCAGAACGAGCTTGGCTCATCTCCATTTGGTGAGTGGGTAAACCAGGATCAAAACGAATGGTTCAACCCCTACGCTCTCATGATCGAGGCTCAACCTGGGTCTCAAGGCGATAGCTTCACCCTAACCGCCAACTACGATGAGAAGGTGATTCAAGAGTGGATTGTCTTGAAGCTTCTCAAGCGACTCGAGCTGGTCATCCAGGCGTTCATGGCCGAGTCTATTGCGCAGGGCCAGAAGGAGTCGAAGACGATCGATGATTTCAGAAGCTCCATCATGACTGAGGACGACCTCGAACAGATCTGGACCTGGAACCAATCCACTCCAGAAGCAGTCGACAAATACGTCCACGAAATGGTCGAAGAACGAGTCCGCGAACAACCCAATTCCCCCGCTGTTCATGCCTGGGATGGTGAACTCACATACAAGGAGCTCGATCAACTCGCAGAGAAGATGGCCGCCCAGCTTCTCAGCAGCATCGACATGGGAGCTCAACTTTCAAGCCCCAAGGTGATTCCACTCTGCTTTACCAAATCTATGTGGACTTCGGTTGCCATGCTCGGTGTTTTGAAGGCGGGAGGTGCTTTCGTTCTTCTCGATCCGATGGTTCCTGAGCAGAGACTGAAGATTATTATTGAACAAGTTGGAGCCGATATCGTTCTCTCTTCGCAGTCGGAAGCAGAGTTGGCCAAGAGACTCTGTCCTCACGTCATCCAAATCGGACCCAGTCTAGCAACTCGCCCTTCTCCTACAACCCGACGACTCAAGGGAACCCAACGATACTCCTCACCCCACGCCCCCATGTTTGCCGTCTTCACATCCGGAAGTACAGGCGTTCCTAAAGGCGTCCTACTCTCCCACAGAAACTTTGCCTCAGAGATCAAGCACCACTCTCACCTTCTCGGCTTCCACAAGAACTCGCGAGTCTTTGACTTTGCCTCTCATGCCTTTGATGCGGCTGTTCACGATGTGTTTGCCACCTTTGCCAACGGCGCTTGTCTATGTGTTCCGTCTGAGCAGGATCTCAAGAATAACATTGGCGGAGTAATGGCTTCGATGAGGGTCACGGTCGCTGATTTGACGCCTACGGTCGCACGTCTGTTAGATCCTGCTACTCTACCAGACATTGAGACTATGATTCTTGCTGGAGAGGCAGTTTCTGCTGAAGATGCTGCTAGATGGTGGAGGGACTCGACTAGGGTCGTCAATGGATACAGTCCTTGTGAATGCACCATCATGAGCACCATTAACGCCTACCCAACCAGCCCAGAAGATGCCTCTAGCATTGGTCCCGGCGCTGGCCATACCACATGGGTCGTCGACCCCAACAATCACAACATCCTCGTTGCCCCCGGCTGCATCGGTGAACTTCTTCTCGAAGGTCCTCTTGTTGGTCAAGGCTACCTCAATGACCCCGTCAAGACTGCTGCTTCCTTCATCGAAGATCCCACTTGGTTACTCAAGGGATCTTCCACCCTTCCTGGACGCCGGGGAAGACTGTACAAGTCTGGCGATCTGGTTAAGTACAGGGAAGACGGCAGTTTCTGGTTCATGGGCCGAAAGGATTCACAAGTCAAGATCCGCGGTCAAAGAATTGAGCTTGAGGAAGTTGAGCGACAGGTTCAAGCTTCATGGTCTGGAGATGACATTTCTCAAATTGCGGCTGAAGTCATCAAGCCTCAAGGAGAAGGATCGAAGCCGATGCTAGCGGTATTCATTGTTTCCAAGGGTCATCAATCAAGTGTTGATGATCCTCTCGAGAAGGCTGTCAAGCCTGTTCCAGTTGATCCAGAGATTGAAGTGAGACTGGCTGAACGTCTACCTGCAGCCATGGTCCCATCTGTCTTTTTCTTCTACATGCAAAGTCACCTCCCTCAGACGGCAACTGGCAAGACTCATCGCAAGCTTCTGAGAGAGATTGGATCGTCGTTCTCTTTCCAGCATCTTGCAGAAGTTGCCAACCAAGTCCAGGACGATGAGAACGAGACCAAGACCCAACGTCCGCCGACAACGCCGCTGGAGTGTCAGATGCAAGCAATCTGAGCTCGCATTTTAGGTATCAACCCTGATCGTGTGGGTTTGGATGATAGCTTCATCCGTCTTGGAGGTGACTCGATCGCCGCTATGAAGGTTGTTGGAGAGGCACGAAAGCACAGTGGTCTCGATATCACCATCGCTGATCTTCTCCGTCGTCCTAAGCTCTGCGATGTCATCGCAACCATCACCACGAACACCGCGACAGGATCCAGCCGAAAGCTTCCTCGCGATGACGATGAACCTATCCCCCACACCGAGTACGCAGGACCTGTCGATCAATCCTACGCCCAAGGCCGTCTATGGTTCCTCGATCGCTTATACCCAGGCCTCACGTGGTACCTGATGCCTTTCACTGCTCGCCTACGAGGTGTTCTTCGTCTCGATGCGCTACACATTGCACTCCAGGCCATCGAGAACCGACACGAGGCTCTTCGCACAACGTTCATGTCTTGGGAAAACGTCGATCTCCAAGAGGTCCATCCTTTCGTCCCTCAAGAACTCAAATTGATTACGCTACCAAGTGGCACCGAGGGTGAAGAGAGCCTCGAACGCGCTCTCCTCAAGGAACGCACCACACCTCTTGATTTATCCATAGAGACTGGTTGGAGAGTCACCGTCTATCGCCTAGGCCCCGAAGAAGATAACCACCATGTTCTATCAATCCTCATGCACCACATCATCTCCGATGGTTGGTCTCTCAATGTTCTTCGCCGAGAACTTGCCATCTTCTACGCCGCTGCCGTCAACGGCCTCGATCCACTGAGCCAAATCGACCCCTTGCCCATTCAGTACCGCGACTACGCCTCTTGGCAGAAGCAGCGCTTCCATCAAGTTGAGTACCAGCGCCAACTTGACTACTGGGTCTCTCAACTTCAAACGAGTCGTCCGGCCGAGCTCCTCTGCGACAAGCCCAGACCTGCTACTTTATCTGGTGGCGCCGGTCTCCACGAGTTCACCATCGCCAACACCATGTATGATCGTCTACAAAGGTTCTGCACTCAGGCCGAGGTTACACCTTTTGTCGTTCTGCTGGCGGCCTTTAGAGCAACCCACTTCCGCCTCACTGGTGTCGACGACGCAACCATCGGCACAGCAAACGCCAATAGAGATCGATGGGAACTCAAGGAACTCATTGGATTCTTTGTCAATCTTCAGTGTCTTCGAATCAAGATGGAACAAGGCGGTTCTTTTGAAGATCTCGTTCAGCAAGTCCAAGAGACTGCCGCCGCGTCATTCGACAACCAGCATGTACCTTTCGAGAAGATCGTCTCTCAATTCAACACTCCCAGAGACTTGTCTCGTCACCCACTTGTGCAAGTCATCTTTGCGCTTCACTCTCGAGGAACTTCAGGACCTCTCCAGTTGGGCGATGGTCTTGAGTCTGAGATGTTGGACCCTATCCCAACTTCGCGATTCGACTTGGAGTTCCACATCTTTGACGATAGAGACTGCTTAACCGCCAACGTCGTCTACTCGAAGGATTTGTTCGAGACAGAGACTATCAACTCTATGGTGTCTATCTTTAACAATCTCGTTGACCGGGCGCTGAGCGAGCCCAAGACTCCCATTGTGTCGCTGCCGCTGCTCACAGAGACTGACCGCCTCAAGCTTGAGTCTTGGGGCTTGACCAAGATCGACAAAACCAACTATCCTCGTGACTCCAGCATTGTCGATCTTTTCAAGGAACAAGTCGCTCGTCACCCGAACCGTGTGGCCGTGAAGGGCAGCTCGTCGTCGCACCTGACCTACGCCGAGCTCGATCGCAAGTCTGACACCCTCGCCCGCTGGCTCCTCAAGCAACAGCCGGCATTTGCCCCCGAGTCTATGATCGGAGTCATGGCTCATCGATCTTGCGAAGAGATCATCGCTCTCTTTGGCATTCTCAAGGCAAACATGGCCCATCTTCCTCTCAATCACAACACACCAACTGGTCGTGTCGAGACAATCCTTTCAGCCATCCAGGGTCCCAAGCGGCTTCTTCTTCTCGGACAAGATGTGACGCCTCCTGCTGTCAACTTGGACAACATTGAGATGGTTCGCATCGCAGGCACTCTTGAGGAAGAAGCACCGCGCTCTTGGTGGAAGCGAGCAGTCGTTCCAGCTTTGCCAAAGCCAACTCCAACAAGTCTCGCCTACGTCCTCTTCACATCTGGCTCCACTGGTAAGCCGAAGGGCGTGATGGTTGAGCATCGTGGTGTATCACGACTCTGCAGGGACAACAACATCGTCCGTCACCTACCATCCTCTGGAGGTTTTGGTCATTTCCTTAACATTTCTTTCGATGGTTCTTCACTGGAGGTCTACTTTGCCATCCTCAACGGTCTCGCCTTAGTCTGTGTCGACGAAATCACCATCCTCGACGCTGTCGCATTGCAAGGCATCTTTGAGCGAGAGAATGTCAAAGCCGTCTTGTTCACGCCTGCCCTTCTGAAGCAGATCCTCCGCGTGAACCCTACCACACTCGGAACGTTAGACCTGCTTTGCGTTGGAGGAGACCGTCTGGACCCTACCGACTGTGTCAAAGCGTACAAGCATATTGCTCAAAATGCCAAGGTTCTCAACCTCTACGGTCCTACTGAGAACTCGATTGTCAGTACTGTCTTCTGCTACGAGGGACAGGACGAGGGCCTCGCCACTGGAACTGCTCCCATTGGTGAGCCAATCAGCAACTCGGGCGCACTCGTCATGGACTCTCATCAGCGTCTTGTTCCACTCGGAGTTATGGGAGAAATTGTTGTCACGGGAGATGGAGTGGCAAGGGGATATACTGATTCTTCGAGGGATGTCGATCGCTTCATCAGGTTAGATGGAGGCAAGGGAGAGAGAGCGTACAGAACTGGAGACTATGCTCGGTGGAGGCCTGTGGATGGTAAGATCGAGTTCATGGGGCGAATGGATGTACAGGTCAAGATCCGAGGCCATCGTGTGGAGCTCGGTGAGATTGAACATGCCATTCGTGGACACGAAGCTATCAACGATGTCGTCGTTTTGGCACATCGGGATGAGAAGAATGGAGGTGAGCCTCGACTGGTAGGCTTCGTCACTCTCCACGACGAGTCATCTGTACCAAAGGAGGATGAAGAAACGAAGGAGGTGGAACACAAGAACGGAGAAGGAGAGGCGAAGCAGCACGTGGACGAGTGGAAGGAGTTCTTTGATGGGGACAAGTACCTGGCCATGGAGAACGTGGACCCAACCAAGATTGGACGAGATTTTATCTCATGGACTTCAATGTACGACGGAACTGACATCGACCAAGTCGAGATGAACGAGTGGCTGGACGACACCATCGCCACAATTTGCAATGGAAACCCTCTCGGCCACGTCCTCGAAGTAGGAACTGGCTCTGGCATGATCTTCTTCAACATCCTCCACTGACTCAAGAGTTACGTCGGGCTTGATCCCTCGAGTCGAGCTGTTGAGTACGTCACCAAGGCTGCCAAGTCGATTCCCTCATTGGCCAACACCAATGTTCGCATTCACCAGGGTACGGCAGCCGATGTGAAGAAGCTACCAAAGCCTCTTCGACCGGATATGGTGGTCATCAACTCTGTCGCCCAGTACTTTCCAAGCCAAGAGTACCTCCAAGAGCTTGTCGAAGATCTCCTCGAGATTGAAACGGTCGAGACTATTTACTTTGGAGACATGCGATCGTGGGCATTGTACCAGCAATTCGGCGTCAGCAAGGCACTACACCAACGACAGGGGAAAATCACCAGAGATGATCTCAGACAGAGCCTACGCGACATGGAGGACGGAGAGATGGAGTTCCTCGTCGATCCCGGTTTCTTCACCGGATTGCAAGATCGATTGCCTCATCTTGTGGAGCATGTCGAGATTGTGCCCAAGAGGATGAAGGCCACCAACGAGCTCAGCTGTTACCGTTACGCAGCGGTGATTCATACCAAGAAGGCGCGACAGGTTGGTCAGCCTCAGGCGATTTACACGATTGAGGAGGACAAGTGGATTGACTTTAAGGGCCGTGGTCTCGACTCTTTTTCACTTCGACGGCTGCTTCGTGACGCCTCTTCTTCATGAGACCCTGTTGTAGCCCTCACCGACATTCCCTATGACAAGGTCTACCTAGAGGGTCTTGCAGTACAGTCGCTCTCTAACAATGAGAACGATGACAGCGATGACGACGGCTTCAAGTGGCTCGAACCCTTGCGACGTGAGGCTCAGGCTTGTCCCTCACTGTCACCTCTCGAACTGGCTCAGCTCGCTGAAGAAGCTGGCTACAGAGTCGAGATCAGCTGGGCTCGCCAATTCTCTCAACACGGTGGCTTAGACGCTGTATTCCACCGACGAGACCGGCAGTACAACCGCAGGGCTCTTTTCAGATTCCTTACCGATCACCAAGACAGACTTCCTCACAAGCCTCTCACCAGCAAGCCTCTACTCCAACAGACAAAGCAGAATGTCCATCAAGAGCTTGAGGCGAGACTACGCGCCAACCTTCCCACGTACATGATACCCCAGACTATCACCATCCTTGAACGCATGCCTCTCAATGCCAGCGGCAAAGTCGACCGGACTGCCTTGTCACTCAGCATCACTCCCAAGACAAAGACTCGCGCAGCCGGAGCAGCACTTCGAAAGCCAACCACCGAGATGGAAGTGACCATGCGAAAGATTTGGGCGCAAGTTCTAGACCTTGATCCAGAGACGATTGGTCTAGATGACAATTTCTTCGACATTGGCGGACACTCCATCCTGGCTATGAGAGCTGTGAGCGAGGCGAGAAAGGTCGACATGGAATTGACTGTCGCGGAGATCTTCCGTAGCAAGTGTCTTGAGGATTTGGCTCGACGACAAGAGGAGCTTTCTGATGGACCAAAGATGGAGGAGGAGGAAGAGATAGAGCTTGTCGACTCAAACACCAAGGCTGCTCTTCTCAAGGAACTCGACTCCCTCAAGGCAACCATCCATTCCACTGAAGTGGAAGACATCTTGCCTCTTACCAGTATGCAAGAGCACTACGTCACCACAGGAGTCACCTCCGGAGAATACGCCCACTACTTCTACCTCGATCTCGGAACCAATCTCGACCTCTCCCGCATCGAAAAGGCCTGTCGCCTGACACTTGAGAAGATGCCCATTCTCCGGGCCAGCTTCATGCATCTCCTTGGACAGTATTGGCAGGTCGTCCCTCGCAATGTGCCAGCCCAGCTCCAGACCGTCAGTGTCATCCATGTTACTGGAGACTTGAACCGAGCCGCTGACGATTTCTGTCTGCGCAACTGGGACAGCATCACAGCATCCGAGCCACCAGCCCTCTTCACTCTCCTCAAACACCGAACCCAAGGCACGCGACTTGTCATCCGTCTCTCCCACGCTCAGTATGACGGTGTCTGTTTCCCTCCTATTGTTCGAGCCATCTTCGAAGGCTACACCAGTGGAGACGTGACGCCTCTTCCCAGCTTCACCAAGTTCCTCTCGGGCGCAGCTCATCAGCGACCTCAATCATTGGACTACTGGAGCGACCTCCTTCGAGGATCATCTCTTACCACCATCCTCCCGAGACTGAAGCTTTCCAACTCTAGCCGTGCTCTTACACCACCTCGACCTATTGCAGCCGAGATTGAGGTTCCCTTGCCGAAACGTCTCCCAAGCTCCATCACTCCCGCCATCGTCGCTAGCGCAGCTTGGTCAATCCTCCTCTCTCAAATCTCTGGCAAGCAAGACATCGTTTTCGGCCACGTCGTCGCCGGTCGCAACTCAAGCATCCCTCGAATCGACGAAATTGTCGGACCCTGTCTCAACCTCGTCCCCGTCCGAGCCACCCTTAGCAAATCCCTCACAGCCAACGACCTCCTTCAATCGCTCCAAACCCAATTCTTCTCCATGGGAAGCGCAGACTCAATCGGCTTCAAAGACATAATCCACGAGTCAACCAACTGGCTCGCAAGCTCTGACTTTGAATCAGTCCTACACCACGCCAACGTCGATGAACATCCCGAGTTTGACTTTGACGGGATCAAGACGAAGTTGCACTTCCTCACCAACCCGCGTCTAAACGTGTCGCGGCTAGCGTCGGCTTCGTATCCGATCAAGGGCGGCGAGTGTTTGCAGTTCCGACTCACTGGTAGCACGGATAAACTGAGTGGTGTTTAGGCAAAGATGTTGTTTGATGCGCTTTGCAAGATTATTGTTAGGTTTGGGGAGGATGCCAATGTTCCTGTTTTGTCGTGGATTGGCCAAGTCGGCCTAAGATTTTAATGGGATGGCGTTGCTGAGCTGGATGCTTTTGGTGATGGAATATCAACGTTTTTTACATGACACGTCGTTCATTTAGTTTTAATACTCTTAGAACCCGCTTTCTTTCTTTTATAGCGACACAATTTAAGACAATGAAAAATTCCAACGCGCCATCTCCTTATACATGCCATGCTTCTTTCTCTTCTCTCAAACAGTGGCATTTTACATTGGCGTTTTGCGTGTGTTGATACCCTGTAGCCACCCTGCTGACTAATCGCAATGCCAAGTGTCAGCTCAGCTCACGCCAGCTGAGCTTGGTCAAGGGCTCGACGGGGCGGGGGCGAGGCCTCTGAGCTCTCATGGTAAATCAAGAAGCACCATCTTCACCCGAAATATCATCGGCTTTCTTTTTCATGTATCAGTGATCTCACTCGTGTGGTCGCCATGACTGCTCAAAGAAGCCTCGCTGCCAGGGAGACGGCCGCTCCCGATGCGACTTCCGACGGCCCAAGCGACGACACAAACGACGCTGATGCCCTGCACGTCACGCATCGGGTAGGCAATGAAGCCTCGCCCAAATCTCAATCTTCTTCACGACTTGACACTCTCCCCCCTGAACTGAGATTACGAATTCTCTTGTCTTTGCCAGATCTACAGACTCTCCGCTCTCTCGTCCACGCTTCTCCAACGCTACATGCGCAGTACAGGCATAACCGAGATAGAATTCTTCGAGCTTTCATAGGCCGTGAGCTGGATGGGTTCCTTGTGGATGCTTATGCCACACAAATGTCCCGGCCACATGAGCTGGGTTCACCACGGACCAACGAAATCATCACCGAGTTTACTGACACCTATGGCAATTGGCTATCAGCCCCAGAGTCATCTCCAGACTTGAACTCGATAGAACCCGAAAGACTTCGTTCCATGTCGGCGTTCCACTTGTCGGTCGCTCAACCCTTGGCTCATCAATACTGCGAATGGGCACTTGGAAATTTCATACCAGCTATCTTGGACTTTGTAACCAGGGTAGACTTCAAGCCAACGGCAAAAGACCTTGGTATTGATAATCTGAACCCCCAAAGAAGCGAACTGATACGTATTTTCCGTGCCATGTATCGGTACGAAACGTATTACAACCTCTTCGGCTGCAACGAGGGCAAACGTGAGGGTGCGCTCACAGCCGAGTGGACGAACCACCTATTGTTGTATCACTTCGAGCCTTGGGAAGCCGAGGCCGTGGCATGCATCCAAGCTTTCATCTATGATAAACATGAGGAAATTGTGCAGCGGTTCAAGGATAACTTGTGTCCTCCTACTGTCAGGTTTATGTTGGAGGACGGGGTTTACCGCTACAATGAACCCTTTCATCTCATAGCCGGGACCAACGGTAGGCACTGACTCCAATACTATGGTTCAGTCTTGAGTTAAGCAGCTACTGATTCGAGATATTAGATTATTTGGAGAGCATTCTCCGTCGCGGACTACGTACAGCAGCACAGCTATGGGCGATTCATGACGATGAGGAGCTTATTGTCAAGGTGAGACAATATCTTCGTTCCAATAGAGACCTAGATAGCACTCTAGAAGATGCCCTGAGCGAAATTGCTCAGAGTAGCAGAAGATACGAGTTGGATTTCCCGCCAGACCCCAGGGACGAGATGGCGAGGGATAGCCATCGTATGGATTTTACTGGCGATGCTGTGCCACCAGCTACGCCGCCATCGGGATGGGTACATCTCTGGGATCAGGGATATGCGAACATCTACGGAGAATATGTTCCCAGATCCGTACAGCGGTGGGGTTATGTTATGTGGAACAAGGAACGCTGGAACTTTCCAGGAGGAGGATATAGGCTTATGGACTCGCGATGTCGATGGTCCGATGATGATCCTGACATACACTACTCGCGGAGACCATGGTAAAAAGGAACCTAAAGGATGGTGTTTATCGATTGAGTTTTAATGCCGGCATGTGTCTTTGGAAGCGTCAGCAAGATTCTAATGGTAAAGATAATAGCGTCTATAACAGATCATGCTCTTCAATGCCTTCGTAGATGACCTTTGTCGATATGAGCACAATGTCACGAAAGTGTTGCCGAGTGGAGTCGGACGACTTGTCTTGAGAATCCCCTCGCCCTCGGGAACCACTCTGTGGAGAGCCGATAGCTAAACTCAAGCAAATGTTGCCTTAAAATGCGCATACGCAACAATTTTTACAGCTCATCTCATCATATCGGTCAACATGTCATCTCAAAGTCTGATCAACAAGGTCGCCATAGTCACTGGTGCCTCTCGCGGTATCGGTGCAGCCATAGCCCGTGAGCTCTCTAACCGGGGTGCTCGAGTTGTCATCAACTACCCTACCCCAGCCGAGAAGGACGAGGCCGAAGCTGTAAGAAAGGGCCTTGCATCACCTGAGAATGCCACTATCGCCGAGGTAGACCTGTCAACCCGGGAGGGTCCAGCGTTGCTCGCAGCAGCGGCTGCCAAGGCGCATGGCAATCGTATCGACATTCTTGTCAACAATGCGGCGATTGGGCCCATGATTCCTTTCGACTCTCCTGATGATGACGCATTAAATGCAGCATGGGACAAGACAATCAACCTCAACTGTCGTGGAACGTATTTCCTCACCCGTGCCGTCCTGCCATATCTCACCAAGACAAACTCGCGCATCATCAACATCACATCCGACAACGCCCGGGATCCACAGCACAACTCGAGTATCTATGCGGGTACAAAGGGCATGATTGAAACCCTGACACGCTCCTGGGCTCGCGACCTGCCGCGCAAGTACGGATGCACTGTCAACAGCGTCGCACCAGGGCCAACGTCTACAGAGGCAATGAAGAGCTTCCCAAAAGAGTTTCATGAAAAGCTGCAACCAGTTCTTGACAGGATGCCTATTGCCCCAAGGATGGGCACACCGGAAGAAGTGGCTTGGGTCGTTGCCATGCTGGCGGAAGATGGTGCATCGTGGGTGAATGGGCAGATTGTGTCTGTTAGTGGAGGTTCTGTTTTATCTTGAGAATTTACCTACTCTAGTGGTGTGTCAATATTGATAAGGCCACTGAATTTTGAGAGACAAAGATAGCTAGATCATGTCCCAGGATGGGTTCCAATTGTTCCATGCATGACGGGATCCCGGGTGAATGGAAGGCGGAATTGTTCCATAGGGCTCCCATTCTTGGCTCGGGAGGATGAAGCGATCTAGATCGAGCTTCGCAAGGATCCAATTCGACACTAGTTTGTTTGATTCATTGAATATCTTGACGTGTCGAATCTCACGCTGCATAGTAGGCCATCGCCTATACAGATTGGGCAGCTGCTCAACTCACTACTAGCATGTAGTGGCCAGATTACTCCCATTATGGTAATACCAAAGGACCCTTCTTCTTCCTCCAATAGATCTTGCAGAACCAAGAGTCATCATATCTCATCCAATGACGTGCCAGCCTAACCGCTGGATCATCAGACGGTGATAGTGCATGAAATACTAGTGGACGCTTATCTGCACCGCCAAGTCTACCAAGAAACCACTCGTGTTCATGCGGGGTAATATTAAAGACACTCTATTGCGATTAAGAATGGCACCATGAGCCCTGCAACACGTATATCAACGGATGGCTCGGAGGCTACTAACTAAAACCTAACCCTTGACCGACGCGCCATGTCTCGATTGGGAAGGTCAGCCCGTTTCACATATACACCGGACACGGGGCAAACTTGACCTTCTGTAAACAGCACCGTACTTTTGTTACATAGGCGAGCTGATCGGCGACGGATGTCACCTAACTAGTCGGGCAGGTGTTGCCAGCTGTAGCATGTGCCGAGAGACTGTTCTGGAATGCCAAGATGGTAGTGCCGTGGTAGGACTGAATCTTGAGGTGTACTATATAGAGGCGAGCACCCGCTGGTATTTGCGATACTCGAGCACTCGTTGTTGTCCTTAGCATCATGAAGTTCCTCTACACCCTCGGGCTCTTGGCGCCATTGGCCGCCGCCAAGGTTTCGTATGATGGCTACAAGGCTTTCAGCATTGATGCTGGAAAAGACCACGATGCTGTGGATACTATCCTGAAGGATCTGAAGTTTGTCTCTCTTAGCTGTGAGAGCAACCACAAGACTCTTGAGGTGGCTATTGCTCCTGAGAGTCTGAAGGCCTTTGAGGCTCTTGACCTCAACGTCACTGTCATTAGTGAGGATCTTGGTGCTGAGTTTGCTGTCGAGGGAGAGTTTGAGGATTATGATCGTGAGTCAAAACGCAGCATTGACAGTTCACTCAACTAATGGTATGGTGTTCACAGCCCCCATGAGACTCTCGGCCGCCCTTGCGGCGCTGCCTGACATCTCCTACTTCAACTCGTACCACACATTTGATCAGCATCTTCAGTTCCTCAATGACCTGCGAGCTTCCTTCCCCAGTAACTCTGAGGTCTTTACTGCGGGAACCTCTGTTGAGAATAGAGCTATCCGGGGTATTCACCTTTGGGGCTCTGCCGGCAAGGGAAAGAAGCCTGCAATTGTGTGGCACGGAACTGTACATGCTCGCGAGTGGATTAGTGCTCCTGTGAGTGGTGTTTTCTTTTGAAAGGGCCCTGTTGCTGACCTTTTTAGACTGTCGAGTATTTGACCTATAAGATTATCGATGGTTATCAGAAGAATGATGCTACTATCCGCTCGACACTTGACAACTACGATATCTATGTGCTCCCCATCGTGAACCCCGACGGTAACAAACCTTAACCACAGACCCAAGAGCCTCGCTAACTCTCCCAGGCTTCGTCTACACCACCACCAACGATCGTCTCTGGCGCAAGAACCGTCAGAGACGCTCCGGCCAATCCTGCGTCGGCACCGACGTCAACCGTAACTGGCCCTACCAATGGAATGTCCCCGGCGGCTCATCGACCAACCCCTGTGATGAGACCTACCGTGGCCTTGCAGCAGGCGACACACCCGAGAACCGAGTCTTGGTCAACCACACCAGGACCATCGCTGAGAGCACGGGCATCAAGTTCTATGTTGACTGGCATTCCTACAGCCAGCTTATCCTCCTGCCGTATGGATACAGCTGCTCCGCCAGCGCCAGCAACCTGAACAAGCAAATGAGCCTTGCAGGTGGTGTCGCCAGAGCCATCCAAGGAGTAAACGGTCTCCGGTTCCAATACGGCCCAACCTGCACAACCATCTACCAAACCGCAGGAGGTAGCAATGATTGGGTACAAGATGTCGGCAAGGCTGAGCTTGCCTGGGCTTTTGAGCTGCGACCTGCTAGTGCCAGTGCTGGTGGCTTCACTGTTCCTCCTAGCAACATTGTGCCTTCTGGTGAGGAGATTTGGGCGGGTATGAAGTATCTGTTTGCCAATTTCTAGGTGGGGGGTTTGATGAAGTAACTCGACATGTCTTTCTTTTGTACTTGACAAGGTGATTCATCGCCACAAGATAGTTTCCTAGATTACTTGAGTAAACGGCTTTACGCCTTGGTACAATCTAACTGAATATGGCCATTCCCAACTGAGAAGGCATGAATATGCCTTGAAGCTCGACTAGTGATATTAATTCTGGTAGTATTGCGTATCATGCCAACCCTGACCAGCTGAGAAACCAAGTTCTCATTCCTGTGGCCTCTCTTAGACCCTGTTACGACCCATTTTGATGATTCTGCACCGGGGTGGGCAGCGGATCAGGCACCATTTCTGGTTCCTGAACTGGAGCTCTGTTCTCTGAGAAGTCCGCGAAATCCGTGCCCTCATACAGATCAACTGGTCGCTGTGCTTCACTTCCCTGCACCGGCACATGCTGGGCTGGGGGTTCGACGCGATCCCTCATCTCGGCCCTGTGGCTGAACAGTTTGTCCATCTCTTTGCCCTGCCACCCCGTGTAGATGGTTTCGTGAGAAAGAACAAGCCCTCCGTGACGGCTTCTGGCAGCAGCCTCACCAGCGGATAGATCACTGTCACTGCCAGACCTTTGCCGATATTCAGGGTCCTCAGCTGGACTGAAGTCGGGCTCACACAAGTAGACGAACTCGCTGATGCCGGTCCGGGCTTTATATTTGGCCACGCCTATGAAGCCCAGAAACCAAAGGGTCGAGAATGCCAATACACACCACGAAATGACCGGCACCGCCCACCAAGCGAGGGATGTCTGGAAACGCTTTGATGGCGGGATCCAGCCCGTGATGATTGGGTAGACATTCCCAACGAGATAGAGGCAACCGCAAGAGATACTCAACTTCGGATTCACCGACCCACGAGTCATCTGGGCCCAACTTTTTTGTACGGGCTCCTGATCTGGGACTTGACGAGCTGGTCGTGTTGTCGGAGGACGGCGGAAATGCAGAATTAGGATGCCGAGGGCAAGGAAGATACCGAACCATGCCGTTGTCAAATAAGCAATAAGTCCCGAAAGAACCGAGTAGGCATTGGTTGCCGTGGTGTTGTACGTGGCCAGGATGAGAACGATGCAACTGGCAAAGTGGAGGACGAGGGCGCCAACAGGAGTCTTCTCTCGGTGGTTGGAAGGATTAAGAAACTTGAAGAAGCGGCCGCGTGGTTTCCGATTGCCGGCAGCCACTTTCTGTGCATCATAACCCTGCGTCTCAAGGACGCCCTGATGCCCGTTCTCCGTGGTCGATTTGCGCTCTCCTCCTTCAAGCCACATGAGGAACTTGCCAAGACTGACGTCTCTATTCCTGGCGAAGAAGCTCGTAAAAGGGAGGAAACCCTGCTTGGCAATCTCTTGCTTCATTCGTGCCGCCGTGTATGTCATGACGACAATATTGCCGAATGATGAGATGGCTAGGAATGCGTTGATGGCGCGCTTGATTTCGTATTGCTTTTTAGGATTCGAGTCGCCTTTAGAATAAGTGTTGAAGATGATGTAAAAAAACTCCTGTGCTACGTTTTCCCGTTCCTGGACACCAGTCGGGACCATTATCATCTGTAATGAACATGAGTTAGTTGAGGATGCCATGGAGAATTCGGAGATAACCAGTCCAGACAGAGAGAGAGGTCTTACATAGCAGATGTTGACGGCCATATACAACGCCGATACCAGGCCAACACCCCACCACATGGATCGAGGATATGTCTTCCGCGGGTTCTTGATCTCTCCCAGAACCTTTGACCAGAGTTAGTCATTTCTGTAATCTGTCGGGGGAGAACCCAAGTCGAAGACTAATCCACTCACATAATTTGGCTGATCGAACCCTGAAAAGGCAAAGACTGGTTCAACAAGTTAGGTGTGTTCCTTGCAGGGAGACAGACAAACTCTACTACTTACTGATAGATAGAAATGCCTGTGCATATGCAGTGCCATCGTTTGGCGAGTTTGATGCCTCGTTGGAGGAGTCTTGTGTACTAGTACTAGTTGAGTTGCCGGCTGGTGGGAGATCTCTCACCCCGGACGGCCTACCAGCAACCGCCCAAGTAGCAATGATCATGAATATCAGCATAAACACTTTGATCAAGGCAAGGAGATTGTTGAGAAGAATTCCACCGCGACGAGAGAAGGCGTGGATCAAGCATGGAAATATCGCAATGACGATGGCGATACCGCGAATTTTGCCCTCGTCGAGGTCACCAGCCTTCATTTCCGGATTCGCAGCCTCCACGAGACGCAGCGCGCAATTGATGCAATTGCCAGCCATGTTTCCAATGCAAATGAAGCTGATACCATATAGAACACCACTGAGCATCACTATGCCCTTCTTGTACCGCGGCCATGGGAAAACGTATTGGAGATAATGGAGGTCGCCTCCGATCGCGGAACCGACTGCTCGACACCGTTGATTACATATCGCGGTACGTTCAGCCCATACTCGATGTAAACGTGAGCTCCGGCGAGAGCATAAATGCAGCCACAGAGCCAGAAGAGAATAGCGATGCCTGGACTCCGGACACCGTTCATCACCCTCTGGGGGCTATCGAAGATTCCGGTCCCTGCTCAGTAGTCTCTGCTTAGCATTGCCGTTGAAAGAAAGGTACTTTGATGTCCGCCAGAGGCAAAATAGTAACATACCTATCATTCGGTTTATCACTAGGCACATGACGTCGATGTAAGTAAGGCGAAAGGGTTCCGTTGGAGCCTCAGTGACGAAGCTGTTTTTGTTGATTGGTATATATCTCAACCACTCTGCGAGAGGTCGCTCATCGGGGTTGACCCCGCTTGGAGGCTGACAGGAGCGGTCGCCATGCTCGACAGGCTGTGCAGCATCCATAGTCGGTCAAATCAGGGAGGACTTTAGCCAGTGGGAAGAATGGGGGGTGGGACTTGAATCCGACAGTACCAAGGGGACGATTTTCACAACCATTCAGGCTGCCAAAATATCCATTGTAGGACGATTCCTCGAGGGGACACGTCACATAATAAATACTTAACAATGAGCCGAACGGCCCAAATGAGGCGCGCACCATAAAGCTCTAGCCAGGCTGGGCATCACAGGCTGGGGATGTCTCTGAGAGTCCTGCCTCAGTCTTGGCAAATGTTGTAAACGCCACCGGTTGCCTTGTTTTCACTACGAGGCTTGCTGCGCCTGCAAGGAGTGGATGGTCTACCTCTTCGGTTAGTGAATGCTGTGTAACAGCGAGGGAGCACAGCCGGAGCGGCTGAACAGAGACATGCGTCTGAGGCTTTCGATAGTCTACCGGATAGGTTCATGGTCGAACAGCCCTCACAGTAGCATTCCACAAAGTCCTACCTGAAGGGCTTTGCTTTCCCATCATGCAGCCGCCACTTCCGATAGCTCACTCTCTGCTGTTTGCCTCGCCGTTGACCCCGCCCCTTGGCGAGCCGTATTGCGGCTCTTATGAACTCTTGGTACATTAACGGGTACTCGACCTCTCCCCCGCCTCCTCGCTATCAATTCTGCCTGCAAACGCCTACAAGGTTGACTGCCCTGCTCCTCTTGTGCCTTTTGAGTCGTCATGGCTGGTGTTATTCAGCTTGGTGATGCAATCAAGTTTGCTGAGCTTGCCTGGACCGTCTATGATTATGGATGGGCAAGAGAGCATAACGCAGGTCAGTTTTTCTCTACTGCCAACCGTCCACGAAGCTGTTGCCGAGCCAGCCTGCGTCTGCGCCTGTCTGGCAATGGCGGTCGGGTCCAAAACTCTCGTCCTGAGGGTAGAGCCCCTTATCGCTGAAGCAACTGACACCGAAAAGGTGAAAACTATCGCGACTTTGGTGCCGATGTTCGCACGCTTCACAAAAGCTTAGCGGAGCTCGAGGGAGCCGTCAGCAGAGCCCAGGAGTCGCTCCGCAATCATGGGGCATGGGACACTGACAAACTAGGTGGTGACCGGGACTCCCTGTTAGAAATCATTGGAGATTACAATGCCACTCTGAGGGAATGTCAGCAGCTCCTCGAGGACAACCGGCGTTACGCCCAGACGACGGGTCCCATCAGGAACATTGATTGGAACCTCAGCATTATGCCTCAGGTCGAACATCTAAGAAGTCGGATCCAGATGCACACCTCTCGCATCCAACATGTTCTGAAGCCTTTCCAGATGTGAGCTACCAACTCTTGCGGTCCTATCATGAGAATTCTACATCCCTTACTAACTCTCTCTGTCTCTACAGCGACTTGGTCACCAACATCCACAGAGACTTGGATCGAAGGTTCCGGGCCATGCACAAGGATGTACAAGACGTCAAGAGGACCATGAATTCTTTACTCAGACACCAGAATCCCGACCTCGCAATCAAAATCGAGCAGGAAATCGAGGAGGAGCTTTGCTCTGTCGAAATATCAGACTCGTTGTTGGGCAGGTTGGAGCAAATGTTGCAGCGGCGTCAGTCTCTGAGGTTGCCCGAGATGGCTGACTGTTTTCTCATCCATCTGAGAAGGGCCACACTTCAACCTCAGCTCGACCCAAACAGCTTCGCCAGGCGTGCATCTGTGCCAAACTACTTGCCGTTTGCTAAATGCCAGCTACTGATGAATAGGATGAAGGGGCTTGAAGAGCTGCAAAACCCTCGGAGGACGTCACACTGGCCTGGGTATATCAGCAGTCTTGAGGAAGTAAGTTTACTATATATACACTCTCGTGTATTCTCAAATACCTAATCGATGCTGACCACACTGCAGGAGTTGTCGGAAGAATACTGCCGGGTTCAAAGTAAAATTATAGTACCTGGCAGTTCAATGTACAAAGATGAGATGCTCGCTTTTTGGCCAGAAGATGAACCTCGGATGACGGCGCCACCGATAGCGCCGGCGGTGGAATATACTTATTTGTTTCAAGGGTAAGCTCTCGTTTTAATCTCGCCTCTGCAACTGATGCCGACCTAACGTCCAAGGTCTTTGGCTCTGTCGCCTAACATGAGTCGTCATGAGGTACAACTACTGCGACAACCGGGCTCAGATGACCGGTTCAGAATTCTCGAGACCTTTGAGTCAAACACCCTAACACCAAGAAAGGATTCAAAGGTGGTTGACTTTGACCTTCGCTCCGCTGTCCTCATTCCACTGTATGCCGACCCGATGGGCAGCAGCACGGCAACTCGGTCACTGGAGATCATGATCCAAGTGAAAGAATTATCGCACCACTACGTCTTCCTTTCTTTACAAGATGTTTTAGCATTCCAGGCGGCTATAACAGGCTTCAAGGTTGTGGACGGTTACATGGAGTGAGTCTTCTCTACCTAGGTGCTCAAAACATGGGTACCTCCAGTAGCTAATTCGCCCAGATCTCGTGCAATAGCAAAGTTTATCGTACATGGGAAAGAGCCCCCCGAGGACGTAACTATACAGCTGTGGATACCGAAAGGGTGGACTGATCCCGATGACTCGGTGACGAATACACCAACCGACAGCCCGATAGGTCGGAGCTCTTACTACAGGGCATCTACGCCGTCACTTGTGGATAGGGGTTGGGAATGGAATCGCTATCCCGTGCGAGAGAGATCGCAGACTATGCCCATCCCTCGGGTTCAAACCTCTCCTCTAACGAATGGTTCACCTAGTACGACCCCCTATTCCCCCACAGGGACAACTATGACCACACCGGAGCATCAAAGCCGCTCATATAGCATTTCTTCCTATCGGTCCACCACCACAAGCTCCTCTGTTATGAGCCACAGCAGCCTAGGCTCTGAACACAATGTCACCGTTAGGCTAGAGGGTAGTAGCGTTGGCACGGGCTACGGCACAATCCGTCAACCTCCTCGCAACCCGCTTCTGGTGCTGTTCACTAGGTCTAAAGACTCTGAATCCAAGAGGTCCATCGTGGCCATTACGCTCGACAAGTGGACGAAGCCTCAAATGCATCGATGCAAGTGTCTGCAGCTGCCAGAATGCCCTATCACGGCTCTAGAGAGCAGCCGCGAGCTGATAGACGCCCGGAGGTTCGAGGGCGACAAGTGGGATCTTTTACGGCTCGCGGCGTCGCGAGGCGGCGAGCAGCGTCGCTGGGAGAGACTTATTCGCGTCAGCATCTGGTTCCCTGCCCCAGATCTGCGAAAGAAGTTTGGTGGCGGGCCTTGTCGGTGTTCCAAGGAGACTGAGGGCGAGCTCGAGGCTTGCCATCTTCAGGGACACCAGGGTCTCTTAGGGGTGGTGAGGGATTTCCACCGGAGGCTACTGATACAATATTACAACCAAACTGACAACCTAATGGACGTGGTGAATCACCCCCCTCATGGGTGATCCAGCTTGGGTGGACTTGTCAGATTGGGATGGCGCTTAGGGAACTGGCGTTGTATGAAACGGTCAAGTGGATGATGGTTCTCTTTTTCTCGGAGAACACTGGCGAATACCTGGTTGATAGCTTCTTATAGAAATAAGGTGCCGCAAAGACCCAGACTCGAGCAAGACTGTCAACCAAGTAACAGACCATATTCACTTCTAGGCACGCTAAGGGGAGAGCTGATGAATAACCGAGCCGGCGAGCAAAGAAGCCTTAAAAGCAGCCACTGGCGTTAACTATGTGACGGACCAACAGCTGTCGCGTAAACCTTTGAACCCGTACCCTTGCCAGAGTCTGTATCATCTGAAACCTCTTCATTCTGGGCTGGAGTATTCCCTCTCGTTTCTTCCTCATCTCTCGTTCCAATCTTGTTCCTCGCCCTAAAGGGTTCAAATATTAGCATCAAACTCTGGGAGGATGACTGGGGATGTTCATACTCTTTGCGCTTAATGTACTGATTCAGAACATGAGTCGAAGCAATAAGCGCCAACGCACAGCCGAGACAGAATGAAAATCCCTTCGGATATCGTGGTGCCTCAACGGTCGGGAACGTAAGCAGTGGAGTCCAAGCCGTTGAGGATTGTGCAATGATGGTGATCAGGACGAGCGTAAAAGACCGCTCTTCCGGAGAGTCGCGCAATAAGGTGTTAACCCATCCATGGAACACGCTAGATAGAGCGCTGGACCAGTACATGGTTGCAAATGCAAACCATTTCGCAGCTTCAGGAACATTCCAGGCAACCAATATGGTTAAACCGATAGCGTTGATGGTCGAGGCCATGGTCATTGCCCAGGCTGGTCCGAGGATGAGATCCGAAGCGAAGCAGGCGATGAGGTTATACAAAATACCCAACGCCGGTGCAATCGTACCCAGCTCGTTAACCTTGGCTGGACTGTACTTGTTCAAACTCTTGATCCATAGAAGAAAACTTCCTGTACTCTTATGGATTCCAGCATTCCAAAAGACAACATCGACAAGAATAACAGTCCAAAACTGCGGACTCAAAAAGATCTTCTTCAAATGCCCAATCTTGAAAGTACCATGCGTAACATGGCCATTACTCTCAAGTCGTCGCTTCGCAATCTCAATATCCTTGTCGTTGAGAATCCAACGGTTCGGCTGGTCGATGGTACCAGGGAGAAGAAAGTAGCCGATTATGCCAATGGGAAAGGTTATCAGGGCGCAGATTATGTACATCCATCTCCAGCCGGCTAGGCCGTTTACGCCTTCGAGGCGGTGGGAGGCTCCAGATGCGACTAGACCGGCTGTTAGGGTGCCGAGGTTGAGGCCTACGTAGAAGAGGCCGCCGCGTCGGGCGATTTCGTGGCCGCGATACCAGGAACCTGGAAGCAAGGTTAGCGAATGCACTAAATGAATATTCAGGCCAAACAAACCGAAGACGTAATGCATTGCCGGGAAGAAGGCAGCCTGTTGTGAATCTTGTCAGTACTCAAGGAATGACTACAGCCGCGAGACCTATACCTCAAAGAAGCCAACCATGAACCTATAAGCAGCAGCCTCGGCAAACGAGTGTGTGCGATACTGCAGAAGTGTAAAGACTCCCCACATAATATCCATGAAGGGAATGGTCCAATACATGGGAATGTAGGTGAAGAGGAACATAAATGGCAGCATGCCTACGACTGCTCCCACAGTGTACATGGTCTGCAGCTGCACCAGCTCGTTGCCGTAGAAATTCAGGTCCTCCTTCATGCCCGCGACGTACGCATTGTCTGTCAAGATCAGCTTTGGTTCAAAACTTGAAGGCTATGGTAGCGGGATGCATACTCAGGTTTGCTTGGTCAATGTACTTGACCCAGTAGGCGAGAATGGCATAGGGCACCACGATCAGATCGAGCTTGATGAGAAACTTTCTCTCCTCGGGCGTGTCATCGTCGGCATACCACTGGATCCTCCACCACTTCTTCCTAGGTACCGTAGAGTCCAGCATCTTGACAGCAGGGCAATCCTAGTCAGTCGGTGCTCAAATCCAGCACAAGAGAAAGCCGGCCAGCCCATATAATAGTACCCCGAAACGGCCGATATCGCTTTATATCTCAACCCTCCCATTCCAAAGCACGTCAACACCCTTTAACCTCCCGTCATCCCTAACCAGAGTTTTTCCGCGGCGATGAAACGGTAGGCAAGGGAGTTGACTCTTCCCCGGCGAGATAGTGGAACTAGAGGCATCGGCATCGTGCCGACAGCGGGGAAAAGATCGAAAGGGGAGATTTTTAGAAGCACGTAATTAATCCCAGCAATGGTGGACCGCCGTTATTGTGCTGGGAGCAGGTGGGAGAGCTGACAGGTTCCCTACTTTCGTTGAATAGAATCAGACCCTGAAGATAGAAAGAGACGGATAATAACGCTTTGATATCTGTATGGTCATATCCATGATAAAGCCGTCGGGGTGGTGGTGTCGGCATTCAGTTTTGCTGCCGTGGGTGTTCGCACGACAGGTATGGGGCATCTCGCGTCATCAGATATAACCCGATTCTGACTATTGGGGTAATTTTTATCTAGGGGTCCGATCTGTGCTTGCTATTGATCAGCGACGATCATGAAATTGGTCATCTTTGCGGGCGGGTGTTTGCTTCCAGAAAGGAATCCCAGGATCCTTCTAGGGGTCTTATGCAGCGCAAGGTCTAAACACTCGTGACGTCAAGTAGGGTCCCTAGGTGTCATTGATGGTTCACTCAAAAGGAAGACAGTCAAGGATGCTCCTCAGATTGGGTATGTGACAGATCCAAACATTCCTAAGGATCTAAGCATAATGAATAAACATTGACGCTAAAGTGTCACATGTAAGCCATTCGTTAAGCATAAAATCACGTTCGCATGAATCGTTGTCAGAAACCAGATGATGCCGCCTAGAGTATATAGGGTATGTTGCAATGGAACTGTGCTCTGAGTCATGGTCCACTTTCTGTGCCTAAACTCAGGAGATATAACCTGTTACATGCTTGAATACCGTAAATGGTATTTTATCTAGAAGTGTAAAGGATTCAGGGCTTGGCCACAGCATGAGTGCTCTTTGATCGGGTGGTGGAAGTCCACAACCGCAAGGAGGGGTGGGAACACTAAACGTCCATGGGAAGACAAAGGTGAAAGATAATTATGTCGTTCATTTTGCCCAACTAATGAGACCAAAAAAGAAGAAGAAAAGGCTAAACAAATACACTTGGGCATATCTGATCTATTGCCAGTCGCTTCCTACACCCAGCGAGTCCTATTTGATGACAACATCGTTCCTCGTGCCAAGAGAATAGCTCCAAGCTCGTGGCGCGGTGAGACAGGGTGCCAGTTCATCAACCAATCACTCAGTTCCGCCAAGTGCAGGCCTGTTATACTTCAATAGACCATCTGACTGAGATATTCTTACCTTTCAGTACATCAACAATTCAGGTCTTGGTGACCAAGGTGCAACTGGAATGCTCATGTAAGATTAGTCATCGGCCAGAACCCTCTGCCCGCATCATGAGCCAATGAAACACGTGCATCCCGCGCAAACATTCTTCCAGGGTCCTCCCTCGATGGACCACGGTTCCATCGCTTGACACTAATATCTGACTTGTCAAACATCAAAAGCCGCTTATTCCGAAGACCTTGATCGTTTTATCCCTCAAGCATCCTCTCTCTCCTTCACTGAAACAATGGCGTCTCCCGAACTCACCCCAGAGCTCTCTGAGCTCTTCTCCAAGATCGAGAACAACTTCAAGACGACCAAGCTCGGAGAGCATCGCTGGTACCTCCTCGTCATCGCCTGCCTCTCTGCCAGCCCGGATCCGGAAGCGTCTGCAGCTCTGTACCTCTACCTCACGCGCCAAGAAGCCTACCAAACCAGCGAGTCCAGACAAGCCCTCGTGAGACGACTTCGCGAAGCCCTGGTTAAGACCATCTGTCTCGTGGGCGTGTGCAAGCCTATCGAGGCCATCCTCGCAATTGCCAATGTCGAAAAGCCCGAGGATCGAGATTTCAGCAGAACACGTCAAAACTGGCAAGCTGACGACGCGAATCACGAGCGGGCCGTGAATTGGTTCAAGCAGTTGTACACGCGTAACGCCACCGACACGCTCGGTCTATTCGACGCGCACAAGGATTTCTCGTGGATTTCCACCGAGATTACGTACGGGCTGTATCTTTCGGATCGCCAGGTTCTCGATGACACGGATACGCAGATGGTTGTTTTGCCTGCCATCATGAGTCAGAATCTTCGCCTTGAGACACATTGGCATATTCGGGGAACGCGACGGATTGGGGTGAGTAAGGAGGATACTCAGGTTATCTGGGACAGTGTGAGGGCTGTGTCGGAGTTTTTTGGGATCAAGTTGAACAGGGTTCCGACAGTGGATGAAGTTGAGCCTGATGTCTAGGCCCACGAGGTGACCTGGACTTGGTGGGGTGAGAGGGATGAGTGTCGTGTAAAGAAGGACATTGTGGCACAAGGAAGTGGAACTAGATGTGCTAAAGTCAAGTGAAGGCATGGCTCTCAGGAGTCGCTCTTACATCTTGATATAGCCCCCACGCGACAATAAAATGAGGCACCTAATGACATGCAAGAGGTAGACGCAGCAGTGTGTTCGGGGAGGTGAAGTAAAACAATCAACTTTTATTGTCCAATCTAGATTAATCCAGTTGTCGTGATCCCAGTTCCCTTTCCCCCATAAATGCCCCAATCCTCAATCTGTGCCGACAACCATTCCCATCTTACCCATGAACCACCAACAGCACACGATTAATCCAATTCCAAACCCATCAGTTCTGGTTCTGAGGTGAGGATGTCATTGTCTGGCTTTCGAAGCTCGAAGTGGTGAAACTCTCGTCAAAGGGTCCTTGCTCGGAGGGGGGTTGAAAACGAGTCGATCGAAGCACGGGTTGAGTTTGGAACTGGGGATATTGTGCAAGACCAGAGTTCAGATATTGGAGATTGCCAAATCCCATGCCCGCAGACATACCGTAAGATTGAAGACCTAGTCCCGAGTTGGTCATGGGCTGAGATGCAGAGGCCTGGTAGTTGGTAGGCCAAAAGTTCTGTTGTCGAGGCTGAGTCGGCAGCATCGAGTACGGGACCAACATCTGAATCCCATACTCATCCTGAAACAAATATCCCAATCCCGGAACAGGAGCCATTCTCGTCGCAGTCAAGAGAATCGGGGTTCCTGGATGCTGCGACGGCGAGAAGTTGAAGTCTTGGCCGCCAGCTCCTGTCATGGGTCCAGGGTTCTGGGGTCCTCGTTGCTTGAATGACTTGCGCTTGGATTGAGACTTGTTGGTCTTTGTAGTTCGTACTTTCTTGTCGGGGGGGTTTCGCGTCAACTCTGGGTTGGCCATGTCGGTGATGGGGCTTGGTATGATCCTCTTGAGGGCGGGACCAACATCGGTATCATCGTGTTGAGCGTCCTCTTTATCGCTTTCATCCTAAGCATGTCAGTATATCGTGAACTGTGTAGAAAGGGGAGGTTCTTACCTGGTGAGGTCGGGCGGCTAATGGAGTCATGATGGCGACCGGAGTTTTGCGAGGTATTGCGTCAGTCAAAGCATGTCGAAGGCGCTTGGCAGGAACAGTGCCGCGACGAGTATCAGCCATTATGAGAAGTCCGTTGTCACTTCAAAGAAACATGACAGATTAAAGTCAAAGACGACAAGAATAGGGGAAATATTTGAGTAATAGCCACCCAGCCAACCCCCAGTTGTGCAAACGCAACTCAACCATTGTTTGGCTCGAATCTAGCGGTCAAGGATTCTTATTTCGCCTTCTCCAGTTTTCAAACGCTGCATTTGATGCTTTCATGGTCGAGTATGCGTTTGGACTTGACTCCACCGCGGGAGGCTGCACTGGTGAAGATGGGGCACGGATGTGCCAAGACGTCGTGGCGGCCGATCGAGGGAAACGCAAGAATTGAAAGCCATTACTTTATTCTTTCATATACCAAGGTTTGGTTGACTGTTTGATGCATTCAGGGCTGCATAAGGGGTCCTTATGTTGCCCATCTACACTTGGGTACCTATCGCGGGCCGCATCTTCCAAGTCAAGCCCTTAACTACCTAGTCATCACTTTCATTCGCGATCCTGCGCCAATCAGTGCATTGTCCATTCCTATGGATCGCCTTCCCCATCCAATGTTGAATTGTCTAAAGCCTCTCCCTAACACCCGGTCCCTGGGCTTTACGTGCGGCAAGGGTCAGCTGACCTAGCCAGGTGGCAACGTGTCGAAATCCATGTGCGTCTATCCGTTTGAAACATAAACGTGGCCTCATGTCACATATCGCAGGCCCCGGATCTCAGCCAAATGTCATGTGGCAGATACAAAGGAGCGCCCTGCAGAGTAATGATCGAGGGCGTAGCATCCGGAAGCTAGCGGATGCGTGGGGCCGAGCCCGGTTTCGTCGGCTCCACCTCCGGATGCCGTGGCCTCGGACCGGGGCATCGGCTTGCCCAAGTTTCAGGACTAATTACAAAGTGTTTGATTGAATGCACAGGGTTGGATCCATGATATCACCTTGGCTGCGTTTGGTGAGATGAGATTATCTATCAGTGAGTGGAAATGAGACTCCGTAGTCCCACATAAGCCACCTGCAGTGTCATGTGAACGCACTCACGCTTCAACAATCAAGCATATTCAGTGCGATATGCCCCAAGCATTCGATATCTATATTGCTCAAGGCGCTTATCAATTTCGTAAACTCACACACAGACAATGATACTTGTCATGACATGGTGCTCTGAGAAGGCATTCCGACCAGGACCTCGAAGCTTGATGGGCCAGGACAATGTCGAGGAAACCACTGACTGCGCATTTCCCACCGGCAGCTAGCAAACACTCTTGATTGCAATGACGTCTATGAAGTACGTACCTGGGAATATGTAGGCATCTCAACGACTCGCTTAACATTGCCATTCTTGAAACCCCCCTGCAGCAACTTGTGCGATCGAGGACGCCACGGCGCGGCTGTGCCTTGTTGTACGAAAGTCACTTGACACGTCAGGGCCTGGACGCGACTGATTGCACCAGAAAGCAGGCGTTGGCTGGGGCAAGATTGCATGCAGCCTGACAAGCACGTCCGTTGTGCCCTTGGGGCATTCGACAAACGAGCTTGTTATTATAGCCCACAATCCTCTTTTTGTATTCACCAAGCTACCCCAGCTACCCAGGTACTGTTATTGTAAGCTGAGACTTGCTCAACGGCATTCATTGCGAGGCTGCCGGGTCCTGAGGCGTGGAGGCCCCTCCTGTAAGATTCCCGATTACGGGGCCGATAAGCGAAAACCCGTCAAGGTGGGCATCAGACAGTCATTGTTTTGTTTGCACAAGACACATTAGCACAACTTGCAGACAAGGAGAGCTCAGCCACGGCAAACGGGCCGGTTGGCGCTTCTGCTGCGTTGCTTCGATGATGTGGTGACTTTGTGCATTTATTACTTTCAACGATGAGTGACCCTGGTATAACGATTAATTCGATTCCACGAGACAGTCGCCATTTGCCGTGTGGTGCCCCATCCCTGTCGGTCTCTGAGAGGGAGCTCACAGGCCGTCCCTGTGGCTCCAGCAGCGACTTCAAGGACCCGACTGGGGCATCAGGCACCCGTTATGACAGCCCATAGCTACTAGGAAATCGTATTCAGAAGGTTCTTTCGTAACCATCGTCCTTTGCGCATGGGCAGGGCCCATTGGCCACGTCCTAGTTTCGCTGATCCACTATGATTAGTCGCAAGACTCTTGGGTTGTAGAAAGGCCGAGCCCATTTAAGGCAACATAGGGAATTCTCGAGCAGATCAGATCATCTTCACCAGAGGAGAAACACCAAGAATGCC
This sequence comes from Fusarium sp. NRRL 66088, assembly GCA_013186415.1. Lineage (NCBI taxonomy): Eukaryota > Fungi > Ascomycota > Sordariomycetes > Hypocreales > Nectriaceae > Fusarium > Fusarium sp. NRRL 66088. The sequence goes on along the minus strand of JABCKD010000947.1, from coordinate 18,468 downwards.
TCGGCCAAAGGAGAGGGGATAGATAGCGCGCCAAGGCATGCGATGCACAACCCCTTGCGAAAAATGGCCCCTGCCCATTGGCCCAGCATGTTGAGGGCTTTCTCGCAGCGCTTAAACCGCCTCACATAGCCACTGCGGCTGAAACCGCCCGCTCAGCGAGAAGCATGGCATGATTGTGCTCTTTTCAGCTCTCCATGAAGTCTCAACCACCATCAACGACAAGGCCCGAGTCTCACGAGATCGATACACTCACTTCAGTGCATCTCACTACCACCGTGTAACCATGGAAGCCATCGGTACGGGCGCCAGCACTCTGGCATTCGTGTTACTGGCCCTCAAATCCGCCAAAGTCATCCACGAATCCCTCACCGCAATCAAGGATGCCCCGAGGGTAGTACGCGAGCTGGCGCAAGATATCCAACTTTTGCAGTCAGTCCTTGGGCGATTGACGAATTGTCCTTTGAGCCATGCCCCCTGCAGCACAATCACGTCTTTCCGGGACATGCTCAAGGCCTGTACGGCTGAGCTTTCTGGCATTGAGAGTCGGTTGGAACAATTCAAGAAGAAGCCAGATAGCAGCCGGTCAAGTCGGGTGTACAAGGGGATTCTTGGATACGTGAAGAAAGAGGAGCTTGAGGAGGCACGGAGCAGGGTGAGAGATAAGACGACACAAGCCAACTTGTATCTCGGTTTGCTTCAGGCGCAGGCGATTTCGGATACAACATCCAAGATGGACGATCAAGCGACAGCGACGACGGGAATTCTGGAACGAATTTTGGGCGAAGTTTCAAGACTACATTCTCGCCTCGAGAACAATGGCGCATCAGCTTTACATGATAATGCCGCCGAAGACGGTTCAGAGTCCATTACCCAGAGCTTTGAGACCATGACACTGTGCTCAGAACTCGAAGAGAGCATTTCACGCCTATCAAGTCTCGTCGATCACGATGGGTTAACCCTCGACGCTGACGATGCAGAGCAGATCATTGATGATCTGAGAAAGTTCATTCTAATAGCCAGAGACAAAGTGGCTACCAAAAAGACAGGAAGTGGAAAGGCAACCGCAAACCCGTATGCAGTGGTCGATGACAGCGATCAAGTCCGGAGAGACTTGAAGTTGATTGAAGGCTTGATGCTCTCCGCTCCCATTGTAGCCATCAACCAACCAGGTACCACACCCCCCTCGAGCCTTGTGCTTCACATTCCCAATCAATGAAACCCAAGCTGATGTGTCAGTTCCCAATTCTACTCATCTTCGGGCCCATCTACCAACTGGCGCCATCATCAAGCAAAAACGAGCAAGAGAAGAAATCGACGTCCAACACGGCTTTTTGACAGTATCTGTAAACAAACGAAGAAGGGTCTCGCAGAGATCCAGTACCGGGAACACAAGCACATATCGAGATGTCGTTGCGAATATCATGTTCCGCCCCTCACAATCGCCGTGGATGTTTTCCGTCTCAGTCTCTCAAGGACAGTTATTTGATCGCAGTATCCAGAGCATTCCACGTATTTCAGTTTGTCCGATTATTCCAAATGGATCAGTCGTGTTTCGTTTGGTACAAGAGGGTCGCCTCAAAGAGTTTCAAATCTTGTTGAGTGAGGGCAAGGCAAGCCTCAGGGATCATGACGAGCAGGGCATGCCTCTATTACATGTGAGATCAATGGGACCACCATTCCTTATCCTTGAAGCTGAACCAGGTGTAGTATGCCGCTGCAGGAAGCGTCGATATGTGCAAGTTTCTCATTGAGTCGGGTGCAGATGTCGACGAAATGGGCGAGAACAGCGGAACTGCTCTAAGTCACATCACAGGGTTGAGCCGCCATGACACCACACTGGTGCTACTCGAGAATATGGCTGATCCAACGTTATCTTATCCAGGGTGGGATAATCCACTATCTGCTGCTTGCAGTTCAGATATTGTAAGTATTCATTCCACTTGTTGTTCTGACTTGGTGCTAATGTCAGTACAGCCATCCGTGGAGCTCTTCTTGAAACACGGCAGCCATTTTGCGCTGCATGATTTTGAGAGCTCAGACATGAACGGTCGAACAAGACTACATCAGATATGCATGGCCGACTCAAGATCAACAAGCAAGCGAAAAGCAGTGGGTATGCTGGTAGCTGCTGGAGCCGACTTGAATGCTCGGGTAGTTCAGTCTTGGTCTCCAGATGATCACCAGACTCTCGGGTTCACGTGTCTGCATAGTCTCGTGTACACTACCCATAGACCAGAAGACAGAGATGATCTCGAGACGCTTGTCTATCTGATCAAGCAAGGTGCAGACACTTCCGCTATCGATCATCACCACAACACAGTTGCGATGAGAGCATATCTACCCAACGAGAACGATAACCAATATTCATCCAAAGGCTCATACAGAGGCGATCTCTGGGACGCAGCTGTCGCCATCGGCGGCTATGATCTTAAGCAGTTCCGAGCATCTTATCCCCGAATCCCCAGGTACAACAAGAGCTACAGCAGACAAGATTTTGAGAGACTATGGCTCGGGCATGAATCCCTCTGCCCATATTGGGATGACAAGAGATATCCAAAGACCGGCGGTGATGAACACTATTGGAAACAGCCTTCACAGCGCTGCAAGCATATCTCATGTTCAGAATGCGATCAAGATGATGAAGGTCCCGTCCAAGAAGACCCGAATCCCGTCAACGAGGATGATGTCCCAATGTATGCATTGCACTACCACAACAGATATCCACGTAGTCCTTCAGTGGATCAGATGGGGCATATTACCCCAGAGTCTGACATTTGGACACAGACGCATCTTACTCCAGATCTCAACCCTTCGCCGTACGCGACCAGTAGCGTGGATCCAAAGAGGACTACATGGACGACATGGGTTTGGATGACATGAGTTTTGATGAGGCGGAGCTGGAGGCCCAGTATCTATTGGAAAAAGAACTAGAAGAAGCATCCCGAGACCCCGGAATCGACGAAGAAGACTTGCTTCATGCACTCGACCGTCTTGAACCTCCATCTGAAGAAGATAGCGAGGATGGTGAAGAGACTTTCCGGAGATTGACAAATCCTGAGGATGAGGGGGATAACTTTATCGACTACTGGATTGATCACGACTCTCCTCGTGAAGAAGAGATGGAGGAGTTCCATGAGGGTTACGATGGTATCTCGCCTCCGCCGAGTGAGGATGGTGAGGATGTGTATAGAAGGTTGATGGACATGACTGGAGATCATGAGTTGGACGATCTGAATGCGGCCGAACACGATTCTCGTGATCATCAAGGTTAATGAAGAGGATACTTTTTCGCCCCTGTCGAGATGTGCTTTTTGAACGCGTGGCATGACTAGTCTTTCTAAAATGCCATTGAAGTCTTTTCGAAGAGAAAAGGTGCTCGTAGATCTTCAGACGAAGCTCTTGGGGAAGTCGAAACAGCATGCTCTGCTTTTGTTGATAGACAGTCGGGTCTATTTGGCTAGACAGATGCGATTCGGGCGTTGCCCGCTTTGTCTTCTTTTCGCTTTCCATGGCGGTTTACTTGTCAGCAAAATAGGGTTTTAGAAATATCGAAAAGAAAAAATTCAGTTGCCAAGACAAATTTGGCGGGAAACCTAACGCTGCATCGCGCCGTAGAGGCGAGGCGAGTGGGGCCTAGAGTGATGTTGTGCGTGATGATGAATGCTGGGCGTTGTTCAACTGGGTGAGCTTGCATTCCAATGCCGTGTGTATACATATGAGATCTTGATGAGGGTGGAGGAAGAGAATCAATAAACATGTTGAACGATAATTTAAGTCATCGTGCTGCCTATGAAGATGTTGTGGTGCTGGATATATAATTACCAGCAGGCGTTCTCGACAAGCAGAGTGAAACGTGAACAACCCCTCATCAAGATACATGTAAGGCAAAAACAAAAGAAAAGAGACATGAGTAGGCCATTTTAGATACGGGATGCAAAAAATAACTTGCTTGAAGCCAGATTCGAACTGACGATCCCTCACGGGAGTGGTGCTTAAGACCACCGCCTTAACCACTCGGCCATTCAAGCTTGAGGTTTATTTTTTGCGAGTTTCTGTCACTATATACACTCCGATTGGCTTCATTCTTTGTTTACACCAACAAGCAATAGACATCATAGAAGGCGCACGCAAACAGACGATTTCTATTTAGGGGTTTTACCGATTACTCAGGGACACGGATTCCTTATTCACTGCTTGTACCCCATTAGGGACAGCGGCTGTCCCTCCACCATCGAGATCCACTTCATCAAACGACACAAAGATCAAGTGCTGGCATGCGTCAGTTCATGTTTTCTCAAAGAGAGCCTGTGCACCCGAAGGGCATCACCAGTTGGACGGTCAGGCTTCGGTATGTCTTGTTCTTTTACCGAATGGCCTTGCTGAGGAGTTAATGAGTGCTCAGGGGATCGATAGGATACCTTTTTTCTAACACCCATTTGGCCCTCACTCTACCTGAACTACCTAAGAATTGATTCATACAGGCATCCTTACCCTGACATCGTCTCGGTTTACTAGAACTAAAAATAGAGTTGGGTGTGGTTGAGTTAAGTCTGGCAACAACTTGAAAGTGACCGAAAGTTTGAGCTCAAATCTTTGATATTTCTCAACAAATCATCATGAACTTTATCACTAAAAGGTTTACTAAATCCTATATATATATAAGCTCTTCTCCGAACGCCTTGACAATTCATCCTTTGCTTGTCACCGACACTCTACCTCCAGCAGACACAAGACCTCGCGCATACCTCAAGAGCAATGACGAATTACGGAAAAATCTCCTCTCTGCCCTGGGAGATCATGTTGATGATCTTTGATTGTCTCCCTATTCACTCATCCCTCGCCCTCACTCTTACAACCAAGTCCCTTTTCACCACTCTCTACCCAACCGGCAGAGTGAACTTACCTACCCAGCTTCTAACAGGAACTGGCCCTTCAAGAGAATTTGAGCTTTCAGAAAGAGATGAACTCCTTTTACTGCTTGAGAGAGATAACCCTAATCTAGCCCTCTGCTTCGACTGTCGCAAACTCTGTGCTATCAAAGAGGGCCGGGGCCACTTGAGTTGCGCGCAACCCACTGTCTCCTACCGGTTTTCCTGTACAGAATTCCGGCAGTACGTGACAAATCCGTTCTTCACTGACAGTGAATTTGAGGAGTATGCTCAGTCGCCTCCAATAGGTCAACTCCTGTGGCAACACCACCCGTTGGCCTGGGTTACAAGAGTACATTGGCCCAGCATCAACTTTGCGGAGGCGCGCTTGGCCGTAAACAGACATATGTATGGCGAGCCATACGGGTTGCCCCTTGGCCCTCTCGAGTACAGGTACGAATTCGAACGGTTCATCGACCTCAGCAAAGGCGCCCTTGAACCTCACGTCCCTCTGAGCCGACACGGTCAAGGCCGGCAATACCTCACAAGACACCGCCAAAGGACAGTCTCACATTCCCGCGCGTCCGATTCAGATGTTTTTACACGTCCCTGGACTTTCAAGCATATCTCTGAAGCACGGATCATTGACGGAGAGCTTTATATCGTGCGGTTCCACTCCATTACAGGTCCCCCGGTGGATATGTCCCTGTTCTTCCACCTCATGAAGGATCTCGATGTGCCGATATGCCATCACCAAGGTTGCCCTATTTTCATCCCTTTTCGAACCTCATGGTGGCCATGCACTTGTTGCTTTACAGATGTCTTGATATCTATCTGGATAAACGATCTTACGGGATGGCATTGCGAAGTGGCGACCTGTCATCGTCTCGGGAGCTGTCGAAGCCCATCCGACCCCATCTGGCAACTAGCCACCAATACAGAAAGTGGTTGGGGGCCTCGAAAATGGCGCTTGCAACCGCCACCAGAGGAGAGGGAGAGGTTGATGTCGATGAATTATCTAGGGGAATCTATAGATCAAGAGTTGGAATCGGCCCAGAAAACGGATAGGCCGGGTGGGATTGAAGATTGCTGGGCCCATTTGCGGGAGCGCCAGCCTGACTGGAAGAGATGGGAAATCCGCCAACACATGCCGGAGCCCGTCTAGGGGGATAGAAGAAGTTGGAATTCGGGAAGATTAGTACGGGGTATGCGTAGACGTAGGCAAGGCATCAATACCTAATAAGAGTCAGCTTGGCGGGCCATTTGCAACACTTTGTAGATGAGGGCAGGTCAGGGTTGCATGCTGATAGCAGCTTATCCGTGGCTCAGTTACCTACGATGGTGGAGCAGAGCTACCACGTGTTCTTTTTGGCGGTGATCACGACATATTCCTACAATCTTACGGCCGCCTATACTCCTCATCTCTCACCTCTCAGGTACAACATGCCTAAAATGAAAACTCCAGATGTCCTCTTTTCTCTTCCTGAAACCCTCTGGGATCAAGCAATCACACGCTTCGATTACCTCAAGGCAAACAATAAACTCTTCCACGGTCCATATGAAACAACCCTGTACCAGAAGAATGACTTAAGAGTCGCCTTTCAACTGGCACCACAGCTCGACAAGAAGCCAATCCTTCCAGCCGACGCACCTGAGCGAAAGTCAAACCATGTCAAGCGTAACCCGTTTGCCAATCCCGATCCAGAATTTGCCTTGTGCCACGTTGGGTCTTCGCATACTCTCATGCTCAACATGTACTGCGTTTATCGCCCGAGCCTCATTCTTGTCACACGTCAATACGCACCTCAGTCCGACTTGCTTGACTCTTCCGATCTTGGAGCATCGTGGGCCGTACTGCAGCATCTTTCTAGAACCCAGACAGAGTCACGCCTGATGATGTTTTACAACTGCGGTGCTGAATCAGGTTCTAGTCAAGGACACAAACATATGCAAATCATGCCATATCCACAACCTGAGGAAATAGGATTTCAGATTTTCCCAGCACGGGCAGAGTCCACAGACCAGGCGACGAGTGGTCTTTCAGGTGTGCCATATACACACTTTGTGTTGAAGCTGCCAGACAACGGTACCATCGAAGATGTTGTCAAAGCGCACGGGATTTTACAACCAGCTTATCAAGAATATTTGAGGGCTCGAGGACACCAAGTTTCGTCTTCGCCGCCGCACAATCTCTTGTTGACCTCTTCGTGGATCTGCCTTGTCCCTCGTCGACACTCTGGGGCTGAGCGAGATGCCCTCACGAATGCCATGGGCATGGTTGGAGTCGTCTGGGTAGCCAATGAAAACGAGATGGCCGGATGGTCTAATGCCTCGGGATCTATTGAGGGCCACTTTGAGTATCTGGGGTATCCTATATAAAATAATATTCTGTAGGGTGAAGGGAAAGATGTATGTATATTCAATGGAGATTTGATTTTGATTTGATTTTGATTTAATTTAGAATTGATTCAGAATCTATTGAGACTCGAATTTAATATAATTCTGATTTATCTTTGATCCGAGTCAAAAGAGGCTCTTCTTAGTTTAGGACTTAGAGCAAGGATGGCCCTAACTCAGCCTTTCAACTCTGAGGAGAACGATTTCCATCCACTTCATTATTCTTCATTAAATTCTATTATGCACAGTGGCCGGCGGCATGGGATCAAAAACAGGAAAGCTAACCAATAAAAGGCCTCATCCTACTGCGCCTCGTGCGGCTGACCTGCATGTTGCTGGAGCCTAGAATCCATCTCGCTCTCTTCCCCACCTTGGTCATATTTCTCGATTCTTCGGGTGCTGAAGACATGGCAAACGAGCAAGATCCCGTTCATACGGTCGAGTGGAGGTGTCACAAGTGCCGCGAAATCTGGTGGGAGTGGAAAAAGTCGGCCCCAAACGAACAAAAAGGAACCATCACATTCAATCATCACGAGACTTTCGCCGCCCTCGAAGAGTCAGCAGCTGCAGGCTGTTCTCTCTGTGCTACCTTCCGAGCCTCAACCATATACCACGGCTCATGCCCAAAAGATGGAAACTCGGGCCCGATCGTCCTTGAGGTGTTGAAGTCATCTTTCAGCCCGCACATTACTTTCAAGATTGGTAAATCCGAGCATTATGAGAGTTTCGAGTTTGCAAAGCTCCAAGATGGGGTCCCTGGTGGGATCAAAGGGAGCAGATTGCCTGCGAAACGTAATCTTCAACTCATTAGCATGATAATACCCCAAGGCTAATAGTGTACAGGGCTTGCCCCGGACAATCTTGATCAAGATCTTGATGACCTCGTTCAAACACTTGTTAAACCTTGGATTCACAATTGTACAACCGGTCAGGGCCTGCATAAGGACTGCGATCGTCGAAAGAGAGAACAGGGTGACACCCAATCCATCCCTACGCGGTTAATCGATGTTGGTCAGGACCAGTCCAGCACTGTTCGACTGGTTGTGCCTGCGGAAGACTTTCCAACCGAAAAGCCCAACTACTTCGCCCTCAGTTACTGCTGGGGCCTTGGGAATGACCCTGCAAAAACGACACGCGATAATATCAAGGGCCGACGGCAAGCGATCGATACATGTCAACTCCCAAAAACGATTCAGGATACAATCAAGCTAAGCCAGCTTGTGGGCATTCGTTATCTATGGGTAGACGCCCTCTGCATCATTCAATCTCACGAGAATGATAAATACTTTGAAGACTGGAGGGCAGAGGCCCCAAAGATGGGCTCCTACTACTCCAACGCCCACTGTCTTATGGCAGCATCCGGAGCACCAGACAGCAGTGAAGGTCTCTTCGCCGAACGCGTCGCCCAACGGTATTCAACAAAGTCCTGTGTGATATCCTTCGATCCAGAGAGCAGCGAGTACATGTACTTCCCATGTCCACTTCCAAACATCCTGGATTGGCTCCCAAAAGAACCTCTAATGACACGAGGATGGTGCCTGCAAGAAACCACACTGTCCATTCGAACTCTCCATTGGTCCAGTGTCGGTTTGTTTTGGGAGTGTCCAGGTGTATCTTCCGCTTCAGAGTTCCAACCCGAGGGCTGGAAGGTGTGGAAGACTGGCCCCGAAGACATGTACCGCATCTTTGATGTGAAAGCCGATAAAGCGCTTGGACAAGCGTGGACTCAGCTTGCTGGAAATTACCTTGACAGAGGCTTCACCTTCAAGACGGATCGTCTAATTGCCATTCAAGGCCTGGGGAGACGACTTGCTGCTATGCACAAGACGGAATACTTTGCAGGCGTGTTCAGCTCCAATCTCGCAGATGGACTGCTATGGGCTGCCTATGAATCCCAGGTTGAAAAGCGTGAAAAGCTCGAGTACTTTCCGACGTGGTCTTGGGCTTCTTGCAGCTCAAGGGCGTATTTCACCGGACCTCTAGCTTACAAATACGTCAAACCTCCAAAGGCGGAGGTCTTTCCAGTGGTAAGAGATGAGATGGACTTTGGCGACGATTCAAAGAGGACGTTGCGCTTACAGGCACCGTTAATGACAATCGACTTGGGAAACGAGAGCAATCGTGATGATCTCAAGATGACTCTTGAACAAGGGCAGTACGGAGTTGACCTACGATTCGACACACTGAATCTTACGCCTTCTCCTCTGGGAAAAATTCATATCCTCATTCTAGGATGTCCTGAAAGCCGTGATCTTCCGTATAAGGGTCTTATTCTTCGGCCCAAAGGGAGCATGTATGAGCGAATTGGGCTGTGTACTTTGACTGTTTGGGGAAATGCAGAACCACTGGATGAGTGTTTTGGTTCTTGGAGAAAGGAAGTTACTTTGATCTAGACGATAATTAAATAAATTGATCTGAGTTTTGTTGAGCTTGGAGATCTGCTACCAATAGTCATGGTACCGTACTACTTTTCTATAAATATTATCAGACGAAACTCAAGCGACACGTGAGCAAGCACGGATGGCCGCTTTTACGGCCTCTTCGCCCGCCGGCTCAATGTTGGCTCAGCTGTGCATCAGCCTACCTCAGCCCCCATCAGCTCTGGTCACCCCCTTTCTGGGCCCTCAACTTCTAAGCCTTTCCCCTCACCCCGTCCAACTCTCTTCTTGCTTCCTCAATGTATAACGGCAGCTGAAGAGCTTGAAGGCTGGAATGGGATGTGAACTATTTAGTCCTCATGCTGACACAATCCTTGTTGCTTGATCCTTTGCATGCAGCTCTGTCTCCACGTTGTAACACCGTTACCTAATAAACCTCATGGCCTGACAATTGCGTCTTCATCCTCCCCCGCACTTCTAACATTTTCCATTGAATACCAGACCAGTTTCCCTCACGAAAACGTTCTGGCTCAGCCGCTCTCAGCCATGGAGTATCTCTGCAAGCTCTGTTCGGGCCTCGATTTAGCCTCTATTTCCCAGGCAAATGTTAACAGCGTGTATCGACTCCTTGCAGGGTACGATCAGAGTCGCGATATGTTCTCATACACCCCTTGGGATGTTTCCCTCGGTCACTCAACGGCGCTTCTCACCCCATACTACAAATCAGTCGAGTTGTTACGTAAGAGCGCGGGAGCGTGTCATTTATGCCGTTTGATCCAACTCAGCGTGGATACTACGCTGGGAAATGGCGGAGTCGATGCCAGAACGGAAATGATAACCAAGTGCGAGTTATTCCTAGCGGGTCAAGAAAATACGGAGGGCCTCCAAGTCCTTGGTTATGATAAGGACCTGGGGCCCATCGACTCATCTACTGTCTACTAGGAGGGGTGAACTTTTGGGTTGACAGTGGTAAGGGGCGGACCATAATCCGGTTCAATGCCCCCTTTGCTAATTATGCATATAGATAGCCCACTCAGTGGCATAATCACAAGACGTCAGGTCCCAGAGTTGCCCCAATCCACCGTCAGCCTTGAAAGGATGAAGAGGTGGATGGTTCAGTCTAGGGAGAACCACAAGCACGTGAATAAACCCACACGGCTTCCTACAAGAGTTCTCAGAGTTGACAAAGACTCTCAAGAAGTTATCCTCTGTGAGCCAGAAGACCAGTACGCAGAGTATGTCGCTCTTAGTCATTGCTGGGGCTCTTCCAGGCCTTTCATGTTGACTTCCGATAAGTTTCACAGTCTTCGTTCAGGGATTCCGACGAGTGACCTTCCTAAATCCTTTCAGGATGCGCTTTGGTTGACTTGCCAGTTGCAAATTCCATATCTCTGGATCGACAGTCTATGCATCTTGCAAGACGACCCTAATGACTGGATTCAAGAGTCATCTAGGATGTCTGAGATCTACGGAAACGCATCCCTGACTATCGCTGCGTGCCGGGCCAAGGACAGTTCCCAAGGTTTCCTAGGCCCCCGGACGGTGTACAAAAAGATTACTCTGCCCTTTCATGTCAACGGAATATCTAGCGAGGTATTTGCCTGTGCCTCTCCACTGAAGTATGTTGGAGAGCCCAGCCGGATCATCGACTTGGAGGACGAACCATTATCAGGGCGCGCTTGGACACTACAAGCGCGATATCTCTCGCCTCGGATACTGCATTTCACGCACTCGCAAACCTACTTCGAATACGGGCCATGTTTCTTGGCAGAAGACGGCTGTACTGTGCGCCCGCCGCCGTCCAACCCCGATGATGCCATCAGTCAATACATGATTCCAAAGGCGGCACCGCAGTGTTGGAGAGCCTGGAGAAAGATTGTCACACGATACTCGAGACGGGATCTTACCTTCGAAGGCGATAAACTACCGGCATTAGGGGGGGTAGCTGCCCGTTTCGCAGCCGAATCCATAGGAGAAGATGGCAGTTCGGACCCAAGCGACTGTTATCTGGCGGGTCTATGGAGAGATGATCTGATCCGCGGTCTATGTTGGCGGTCTGTGTTTCCCGATCTGAGCCCTACCGACATCTCTCAGGCACCGACTTGGTCTTGGGCTTCTACGCGATCGCCCATATACTACGGCACTGACTGGTTCGATGAGGTGGAAGACCTTGCTGTGGTTCGAGATGCAAGAGTGGAACTGGAGACCCCTGGAAACCTGTTTGGCAGGGTCACTGGTGGCAGGATATTAATGGGCGTGACAAGGTTGAGGGTACACAGGAGGCCGGGCAGCCCGCTTTTATGGTGTTGCGAAGATGATAAAATCTTTCGCATCGGGACATGCTGGGATGGTCGAAAGTATCTTGCACCGGAGCCCGGTAGACCAGCGATCTCAGCTGATGGCGAGACTGAGATTTTTGCGGTCCCTCTCTGTTCGATCATGAACAACCTCGCGTCATCTGACAGCCCAGACGTCCTGGTAGGTCCTTTCTTCATATTTCTAGTATTGGACGAAGATGGCTTGAACCTAGGCCAAGTGCCAACGTTTCGAAGAGTTGGGTCAGGGTCCGCCATAGCGTTTCATGACCCGAGAGAGGGCTTGGATAAGGTAGGGCTGGAGAGATTGATATTAGACAGGTTTATGGTTGCTAAGGACCAAGGGAAGCTTGAGGATATTATAATTGTATAAAGGGTTTTCTGGGGGTTCTTCTTGGTTTCTTACTTGGGTTTGGGCTTGGGTATTGGTCTTCGAGGAATATGCTGTACTCGGCTGTGAACATGCACCGGAGCAATTCATTTCGGAGCGTCTCCCGGATGCAATAGCTGAAGGTCGGGAATCCTCTGCCCTCTCTCAGCGGCAGCTTAGCCTAAAGCGGCAAGGACTTGGCTCTAGAAATGGAAATGGAATTAAGTATGCTTGAGTTTTGTCTCCGAGTTAGATGGTAAAAATTAAAATCCGCCGACTTTTTCTTTTATTACACCGTGATACTTGACCGTTGAGCGCGTGTCTAGTCATGTGGTGGAGTTGTCACAGCTCAAGATTGTTTATCAAGTGTACCAAACTGCTGTAGGTAGTGTTGGTGCCATTTCATCGGAAAGATTTGAGTAGGTACACAATGAAATAGTGAAATGCCTGTTATATTACTCAAGTCTAAGGCCACAGCTTGGTACCGCTTGTGATCGAGGTCTCTAGGTGCCCAGATTGCTGTCAAGGTGTCGACTGTCGGCTCTGCCCCCCTGATATTCACTTATTTCGTCCTCGGCCGCCATCAAATCATCGGCTTGGTGGTCTAGTGGTATGATTCTCGCTTTGGGCAGTCAACAACGACTAATAGCGTGCGAGAGGTCCCGGGTTCAATCCCCGGCCAAGCCCTCACTTTTGCCTGATGCTTCGGTGATTATGTGTCTATTTTTTTGTTTCACTGTTAGTACTCTTTTTTTTTTTTTCTATCACGGCATGCAAATGACGAGGCTCTGAATCGCTGATCCAGTTTGCTTGGTGAGATTGTGTCTCTCCAAGGCCTGTCAAGGAAGCATCTCGGGTGGAGCTTCGAGGGCCTGGCGTCCACTGCTGACCCTGGGGGCTCATTCCATCGACCTCTTTAATAATACGAGCGAAAACCCAAGCATCTCTTATCGTCACGATACCAAACTCTTAGTTACTCAAAAGCAAAACGCCGTGTCAGAGTCACGTGTAGCCAGCTGAAAGATACCCCGCTGAATAGCGCAGCCTCATCTCATCAGCTTCATCCCACCAAAACACTCGACACCGACAGCTTCAACAATGGATCCCTTGGGTACCTTCGGACTCGCTTTCGCTGTCATTGACCTGGGAGCCGCGTTTGATCGCGCTCTGAGTAGGCCAGGACCGCTCGACTATGCCGAGTGGAAGAAGTGCGTTCGTCTCGGCAAGGACAAGAAATTTCAGGGCGTCTGGGATATCCCCCTCGCCGGAGATGGAGAATGGGATTTACAGACCGATGAATTCATCAGGGGACGCAATGATGGTCCTCCTGACCTACCGCCGCAGGATGCAAATGCAATCCGCCTGACAATATACGAGGCATGTGAGGATGGCCCAGTCGCTTTACACGCCGATGATACTTCAGGCTTTACGGCACTCTCATCTCAGTGGAGACTAGACGGCCATTATCCGTGGTATTTCATCAAGACGTACGAAACATCTTCTCCAGCCCGGGTGGATAGGTACATCCGTGTGATTGAGAATGAGAACCAGGGACGCCAAGGTAGAGAATACCTTCCCAGGTTGAGGACATTTCTGACTCATCTTCTTCTACAGTCGAAATAGAATGCCGCACTTTTGTGATTCCTAGACTCGCTGAAGTGCTTGGCCAAAAACCCGCGGCCCATCAGTTCCAACTTGCAACCAGGTTATCCATGGAACTCGAAGCACTTGACGCTCACTATCGCCCCATCAGAGCCGATGAAAACTGGAAGCAGGCTTTTCTGTTGCAGTTTCACCACGCATGCCTCTCATTCTTTGCCCGTTTCCTCCGAGGCCTTATCCTTCAAGATAGAAGAGGTAGAGATGCTGATGTCGACCCAGCATGGGACGAGCTGCGACGGTGGAATCTCAAAGAAATCACTAAACATTCTTACGAGTGTCGAAGTCTACTAGAGATGGGCCATGAACTTGTCTCTACGATTGAATCGCTGATCGATGTCGTCAAAGCTTCACCCACTGTCGCCAAATCCCCCCAAACATCAACCAAATTCATGCCTGTTGAAGCAGAGTTGCGCGGCTATTGTCGAGAAGTCAAAGAGCGGCTGCAGAAACTCTCAGATGGCCTTGAACACGACCTCAAGTTTCTCGAGCTAGCCAGAAACGTAAACCAGACTCAAGGCGTTCAGCAACTTACCCTTCTCGCCACAATCTTTCTTCCTCTGTCGCTCGCAGCTGGGGTCCTCAGTATGCAGACTCGGTTCAAAGACTTGGGCAGTCTACTCTACGACTTTTTCGGGGTTGTGATGCTCCTCGGGGCCATCGTCATCATCATTTTCATAATCATGACCACCATCGCCATCATCAAAGAAGCAGAGAGCAGATTCACACAGTATTCCTTCTACAGGAAGCATATTCGGGTCATAGTTATCAACTTAATATCATCAGGCCTCCTCTCATACGGCAGCTTGGTCCTCTCCTCCTTTCTCGTCGGCATGTTCAAGGATGTTCCTCTGGGCGCCAAGATTCTAGGCTACGGGACCGCAGCGGCATTTGGGCTGGGACTACTTTTTGTATTTCCCATTATTGCTGTGGTTTCTTACTTCTTGATAATTTCTCGTGGTTCTTCAAGGCCGAGGAAACAACAGGGGAAGAGAACCAATGTGGATGATCCAGAAGCTCCAGTCGAAGGTATTGAGCTGGAGGTGATGGCTCCTCCAGACCGCGAGAGCTTGGAACACGTTGTCAGGGTAGGAAGTGAGACTACCTAGATGAGGACGTAGGCTATATTTTCTGATTCTCTAGCCAGAGCAAAAAGGAGATAGTCACAGTTTGAGACGCGGTCACCAAGCGTCATATCATTCCAGGTCATGTTAAACATATTTCAAAGCTTCCATCCGTGACGTAATACCCATCATTCCTTCAAAATCCCAATACAACTGCGCCTCATTACACATAGAAAACAAAATAATAATGAACCCGTCACCTCCCCATTAATTCTTCAGCATCGTGGCGCAAAATGGTAGTTGATAGCCATGCTCAGCGCCGCAAAGTCCCGGTTGCTAGGATACGCATCGACATTGATGATGTTTGGATACGTCGACGACGACATGGCAGGCCAGAGCTTCTCGATTAGAGCGCGGTTGGCTCCCTTGCCATTCTCAATGACATCGAGGCCACTCTGGGTCAAGGTCCACGAGAGGAGAAACATGGGAGACGCTGGAGATGTACGCTCCTTTCGCATCTTGTCCAGTTGGTCTGCTATCATCTTGTTCTGGTTGTTCTCGTTGGCGTATCTGTCATACAGAGGGAGTTGGTTTCGTCGGAAGAAGCCCTTGTCTGCGAATGCCGACAGATCAACTCTGTCCTGGGTCTTGTAGAGTTGAGCGTCCACAATGATAATGACAGCAGCGCGGCCCTGGATAAAGTCTGACACGCGAAGTTGTGAGAGATCTTCTTCACCTCCACGATTCTCGACACGATGGTTGATCCTTTCTAACTCCCTCATGACCTCCTCCCATTCTCCTTGGCTGATGCGTGCATCGCTATCACCCTTGAAGTTATCCGAGTTGAGACCCTGAGCAACATTCAAAATGATGAGCTCCTTGTTGTTCTCGGTAAACCTGTTGACACCATCAATGATGTCGTCAAGAGACTCGCCGTTGCCGCCATGCCAGTTACCGGCTCCGAAAGAGTAGTGACCGGTTGCCCACTTGCCACCGGTCTTGGAAGGACGGATATCGAACCAGCGAGCACCAAATTCCAGCTGGCCCGTTACGCTGAGTTCCTGAGTCTTGGAGTTTAGGGGCACACCGAGACCCGATCCTCCATTGAACTGGGACATGCCCGAGTCATGCGTTCCCGGTATGGCCAATTCCCGGAGCTTGAGACACGAGATCCTAGGATAAGTGGCATGCATCCAATCCTGAGGTGGGTTGGTCGACACAAGCCAGGGATGAATGGCAGGGTTCTCGGGGTTCTCCTCAGAACTAGCGATAATGAAGGGCATGTTGTTGTCCTTGCGCCACTCCAGCTTGTGGAAAGAACCGGGCTTGTTATTGACAGTCTCGAGAGAAGTGAACCTAATGCGAGCACCAGGGACTCTATCGGTTCCCAGCTTGCCCGAGTATTGGAACTCAAAGTCGGGATGACCGAGGAGGTCTTGGAAGCGGTAGCTCACTTCGCCTCCGTCGTCGATGTGGCCCTTGCCTTCGATGTAGATCCTATTAGAAGTGCCTTGATATCTTGTTAGCTAACTTAAAACAGTATTTGGTCAAGGAATTATTTTACCTGGTTCAATAGTCTCAGGAAAATCCCAGACGTTCATCTGATAGCTCGAGCGACCAGACAAAGTCATCTTCCAAGGTGTCGCGTTGACAAGAAGGAAGTAAGATCCCTTCTTGCCACGACGCTCAAGTCCTCCCGACACATCTTCCTCCCAAACCTCAACACCAGAACCCTCACGGTCGGAGCGAATCTCGACAGCGTGAGTAGCTGGTTCGACAGCTGGGGCGGCGGTGACGAAGCTAGCCAGAGCAGCGGCACCAAGAAGGAGACGAGACAACATTGTAAATCGAATGAATGCTTTAGAAACGAATGAGGAGTAATGAAGTAAAATACAAAGGAAAGGTAATCAGGAACTATGTAAAGGCAGAAATGGTTTGTTTGTTGAATCTCAGAAACATCGGGGTCATTATTATGACTTTATGCGACTACAAATACTACACATTTCTCTCAGCCAGGCCAAAAACATGGCCTCACTGTCGACTGCATTCGAAAAAGCACAAGTCCAGAGCCTACTGAAGGATTTGGGGCTTGGGCCATGTTTTTAGGACTCGAGAGTTAGGATCCTGCAAGAGACCAAAGTTCTTGACGCTGATTGCTGTGGGTAGGGGCAGAGCTAAGCGAGTGAGGCGCTTCGCAAGCGCCGTGGATATCTCGAGGGATGCTGATTTGGTGGGATGGGGCGGAGTAAACGCCCAGACTCAGCCGTCGGTTTGTCGGAAGAGCAGTCAGCATGTTGAAGAAGGTTACTGAGGATGATTACTTGGTGCTTTGAATTGAACAAGTTCCCATATAATTGCAGCTTCAACAAGAGACCAACAAGTGATATAAGGATAGAATCCCAACGATCTCCTCAAGCGCGCATGAAACCAACAGAAACCTACCTAGACAAACATGGGAAACCAGGCTGTAAGTGTCGAGTCTCTAAGGCAAGCTGACGTGAGAACCTACCACCCCGAGGCCATATTTCAGGCCTTTGGAGCTGTCAGTTCTCTCCCCTGCAATCTTAACCAGCCCGTCTTTGCCGTGGCACGCTCTCAATGGTTACCAAGTAGAAATAACTCTGTCGCAGGAGTTGCCAAGAGGTTACATGTTTAGCCATGATGCCACAACGGAAGTTCAAAACTAAGAAAGCCGCAGCCTGCATTAGGGCGAGGGAAGAAGAAACAAACCGCAAGTGTTAAGTCTCATCCAGTCTGATGGATTGCAACCCCAGTCTCTTGGCGGCAGTTGTGATAACCTCGGGGGAACCTAAAGCAGAAACTCCAGACAAAAGGCCGTGGTACAAGCCGCAAACGAGAAGGCAAAGGATCTCAGCCTCTTGTTTCTTGTTAAGATGTGTTGTGATACCAGTGGCGTTTCGCCCGGCTTGCTTGAGAAGGGATACGCTGACGAGACAACTGCAGGTCAGGCAAGCACACGATCACACACCTCGCAAGAGTTACTGAGCCGTTCTATCCGATACCATGTATTTTTGAGAGCCTTTTGGTGCTTTGAACTTATACCTAGAGCCTACTGGTGTCAGTGTTGACTCAACACGAATGCCTCAAACTGGCCGAGGTTGCTTGACATTCTGCTTTTGGGCGACGAATAGCGGAATTAGCGCACAACCTACTTCTTTCGAATAGACTAATTTTAGCAGTCTCATTTTATTTCGCATGTTTCAAGACTTGCAGTTGTCGATATCTGACTGCCGCTGAGCCTCGTCGAAGATCAACCGCAAACCTGGACCACCCAAGCACATACGACCATACCTACTGGAAAATACGGGATCCCGTCCGCTCTCCCATAGTCAAGCCAGTAAGGGGCGGATTAGTAGTTGGGTCGGTGACGACCAGCGAATCCCCGCTGTTGTATGT
>JABCKD010000945.1:0-20256 GCA_013186415.1 Fusarium sp. NRRL 66088 | reverse complement strand
CCATTCCCCCTACCTTGCTGCCATCTCTTTTCCCCCGGATTTATACGGTACGGTAGTAGCAGGTCCCCCCAACACCCGCAGCGTAGCGTCTACCGAAAACCTCCCCGGACCATGACGGACGAGAATACGACGTCGACCAACGGATGGAGGCCTGGTACCGGCGTAAGCTCCGCCGTCAGCGCGGCCCCGCCCTCCGGCCACGGGCTCCGACGCGCCATGACCGTCTCCGCCGCCGAGGACGCCGCTGCTGCCCGGAGGGCTCCGGCCTCGTCGTTCACTGCCATGGACACGATGCCACCGCGTCGGAGTTCCAACTTCTCAGAGTACAGCCTCAGTGAGGCTCGCGACATACTGAATCCACAACCCAGAGGCCCCGGCAGCGCCGATACCTTCTCTTCCCCGGAGGACTCATCATCACTGGCATCCCTGTCACTGGCCTTTGCTCTTTTGCCAGCTCTCGCGGGTGTCTTGTTCAAGAATGGAAGCGCTGTCGTCACAGATGTCATGCTTCTGGGTCTGGCTGGTATCTTCCTCCACTGGTCTGTCACACAGCCATGGTGAGTTGGCTCTCATCCACCCCAAGGGTATACGCTCACACTTTGTGGATAGGGCATGGTACCATTCGGCGCAGGAGGTGCGGATACAACACGAGGCAACGGCTGAGAGTGTCATCGAGGATGATAGTGACCTCGACTCAGGCCCTCAGATGCCAGCACACTCCACGCCACTGGATCATGTTCCTGAGGGGGAAGAAACACAGCCGGAATCCCACGAGGATCTGCATGAAAGGCATCCCTCGACTCGGCAGCAATCAGCTTTGGCTGAGCTATACGTCTACGAGATTATCGCTCTGGCATCATGCTTCGTCCTTCCGCTCATTGGCGCCTACCTCTTACACACCATCCGATCACAGCTCAGCCGCCCATCAGAGGGCCTTGTCTCTAACTATAACTTGACCATCTTCCTTCTTGTATCAGAGCTCCGGGTTCTCTCCCACATGATCAAGCTGCTCCAGTCACGGACGCTTCACCTACAACGGGTGGTCCAGGGCGGTCCCTCCAGTATCCAGTCGACCCGCAACGCGGAACAGTTGGAAGCGGTTCTCGCACGCTTAGAACGACTCGAGTGCCGCGTCACGGCCGAAGACATCATCTCTGCCCAGGGGAACAAGCAAGAGTCTTCCAGATCGAAGCAGCAGGACACTGCCGTGGCACGCGATGTGCGCAATTCCATCCAGCCTGAGCTCGATGCCTTAAACCGGGCTGTACGCCGTTATGAAAAGAAGGCAACCCTTCTTCAGTTTCAAACAGAGTCAAGATTCGTCGGCCTCGAATCAAAACTGGACGATGCCATCGCCTTAGCTGCCAGTGCTGCAAAGAATAGTGCATCCCACAAGAACATCTTCTTATGGGCTATCGAGTCACTTACAGCCCTCGTTCTTCTCCCTTTCAAGGCTCTTTTGAGAATCCTACTGCTACCTCTCAGCACACTCTTGGCTCTGACCAGCAAGAGTAAGAGAAAATCACCTACGTCTAAATCATCCCGTGGCCGGAATGGCAAAGCAAGCATGCAGCCCAGGTATAATGGGGATCGAGTACCAACTCGAGTGTCTAAGCGATAATCAATTCGTGCCGCCTAGTAAGGTTGAGCAATCTTTAATAATAATATTCTTTTGTGTCTTAATAACCAACCATGGGGGTTAGTTCTTGCAAGACACCTGGAAACCCTAGACCTCGATGTGGTTAGGAATAAGCAGTATTTTGCTCTGCTACCTCTACTACCTTTGGAGAACCTACCCGGTGAAATTGTTTACTTTGGCCTACACAGTACACGAGTATCAGACAGTCCAATAAACTTGGTCACCCAGTTTCGTTGTCATGGAAGCTGAGAAGAGACGCTCGTGATTAAGCCAGCCACATCCAAGATGCCTTGGGTGAAAGGCCCGAAAGGTGAACCCTCAGGTCCGGCCGGTTCAAACCTTGTGCCAATGGCAAGACCAAATAGGGATCAAAAACAATGGACACGAGATGAATCGAGAAATATGAGCCCCCAATCTTGCACCGGTACGCCTCCGGCTGAATCAGAACCGGCCCTCTGGTGTGTTGTCGGCCATGTTTTGCCTAAGTCGCGACCTTGTCTCAGGTTGAATCTAGCGCCAAGCTTGCGCCAACCCAACCAGCCGTGACCACTAGCGAGGCTTAAAGGCCTTGGTTCAGACCTTTGGGCTGACTGTTGACCTTCGCTTACGGCTTTACCGGGTCGAGGACGTGTCCTGAGGCGAAGGATTGAGTTGGTGGAGGTGGGAGCTAGGAATTGACTTTCCCGCGCTCACGGCCGAGTGCTACCTCAGATGCTATGCCACGCTGTTCCGCAGTAGCCAACATCGCCAACACGCTAACAAGCGTTGAATCAACAAACCGCTTCGATCCCGATCGCGTCACCCTTGCTTGGTGAGGTCATCTAGAGCATGTGGATGAGGATCGCATTTTCCGCAGTCCAGGATCAGGACGACCGGAGGCTCGGTGACATGGGAGAAGGCAAAGGTAACACCTATTTGAAAGCGACTTGCCAAAACACACAAATACGATGGTCCTGCGTATGATGGTGTTCACTCTGTGAGATGACGAAGGTATGACGGGCGCATCGGGTTTCGTATGGGTACAACCCGCTGCCGAAGTCCTGAGGTGATTTGATGCCATCAATAATGGGCTCAACCAGGACAGCCTGGGTGATACACATGGTGGACACTGCTCCATCATCTAATATCCCCGTCCACCCCGCTGTACCGGATCATGTATGCAGAAATGAGAGACTGCGATCATGACAGCGCGAAATATTGCAAACTCAGACATGCACATCAAAAGTTGTCCCTATAGGCACAACCAGAGCCGATATCCTGCCTTGGAGGGGCGCAGTCTGACAGGGTTGGCTGGTCCATGTGCATTGATCAAAACATCCATCGAAAAAACAATTCCGTGTGATTGTTGTTCAGGAGAGTAAGATGGCGCACGCATGGCTGTTTTCTCTTCGTCCGAAGGAGGGAGACAAGGTTGACAGGGGGTGCGCGTCTTTTTTTGGGCTGGTGATCTTCCCGTGACGAGATAGGCGAGAAGGGGCGAGCTGGACAGGATGAGATGTGATGGTAGGGTGTAGCATGGGATAATTACCAAAAGAGGATGGGATGGGCGTTGGACTCATAGATGACCCTCCACAAGGCTCATGTCGGCCAAAGCTGCCAAAGGCGCGTCGTCGTTGGAAACAAAAAGGTGGGACCCTTTAATCTCAGCACGCGTCGGTGAGGCTGCAATGGCGGCCGGTAGCGCATCTTCTCAACAAGCTAAAGGGCAAGGCTCTCAAGTAGCGCCTGGTACTTCTTGGTACGCGGCAACTTGGCAGTTGTGGTGGATGCTTCTGCGGATCATGAAATGGATGATGACGCTGAGCACAGGATGTCGTCGTGAACCGTGGGCCTTTGGTTAGTGAATGCCCCTCTAACGTCTGAACACGGTATCGGTCTCTCTAATGGTGTCCACGGGCGGAGTGTTGGTCGGCATTCGGGGACTCGTTCGGAGCGGGCTGGTTAATGAGTTGGAAAGCCTACCTGGGCTGACCGTGGTTAAACATGGGCGCTGTGGTGCATGGCATGACATGATGTTGTTGGCGTCGCATCCGCGGGACAGGATTTGCTGATCCCGGCCTGTCGTGCAACGGGATAATGGCTTCCGCTGACGGCCCATGCGCGGCCGTTGAATGTAGAAGAAAGCCTTGTTGTACAAGACGACAAACAATCGAATGAGGGACGGACAGAGGTCGAAGCAAGAGGTTACGAGCTGACAGGAAATCATGAATATCAAGGTGTAACGGTAGATGTAATAGCAAGAAGTAGGATGCTTAGAAGCACCTGCAGTTTTTGGTTCCTGAAATTATGATTGGAAATCAAATGGCAGGTGCGGATCGTGGTTCTGGTTCTAGAGCGGAAAGTGTGGACGGCACGGGCGATTGCAGAACTAGATCGATTAGGTAGCCACGCGGACTGGCGGAGCTAGTGTGGAAGGGGTGGTAGAAAACAACAAGGGATTATCAACCAACAAGAAAATCGAGGAAAAGGAGCAAGCAAGCAAGTCACTCACAAGCGAGGCCCTTGCTTTGTTCTACCTAAACACATATGCGGGCACCAAGGAGAAACAAAAACTGCAAGACATGGCGGGCACTCACAGAGAAATCCCCGGCCGCTTGCAGGCCCATGCTTTGATTTGCCCATTCACTCATGATCCGTTCAACTCATAACGACAGTGGGGAGTCCGACAGGACAGGTAAAAAGTGGAGGGAGACCCTTCTCGCTTCTGGTCTGGTCTGGTCAGGTCAGGAGGCGAAACTGCTGTAGTCGAGTTCCAGAACGATAGAGATTCAAGCTTGGACCTAGGAGGATCCTCCGTCCAGACAGAACCCCGGAACCCTGAGTTGGTGAACCGTGAGTAGAGCGGCATGAATTTTAAATTAGAAGATGGGACGAATGACTGTGAGACGATTGAGTTCCGAGCACCGAGCGGTTCAGGTTGTCACTGACTGAGATTTCAGACAATGGGATGAATTCGGCCGCCTGAAAGGGACGGATGGCTGGACAAGACAAGCCATTGTGCCCCCAGAAAGGCGGGAAGTGGGATGTACTTTGTCGGTGAGCCGCAAGCCGCCGCGTGTCATGTAAGACTTTTTCTGGCTGTGTGATATCACACTGAGATATAGCTCTAGCTGTCGTGTCGTCCAGCACAGCATCAATAGAGGCGGTCGAGGCGCAGCTGAGCCAGGGAAAGAATCCTCGTCGCCGGCAGAACCCTCTTGTGTGAGAGTGGTGTCTGAGGTGTAATACCACCTCAACTAACCGCGGATTGGCCTATCAGCAAATGCGATGGCGTCGCAGAAGTGGTGACTATGCATTGCCGTGCTCCCTCCAACCCACCGGTATGGGCACGTTGGCTACGTGTGACGATGGCAGCGGCTGAACACAGCGCAGCCCGCAGTGGCTTCCCAGTAAGCGTGCGTCCTTGGCTGTTCGACCTGGCTCATCCGCCTCCAGGATAGAATCCCATTCGCAGGAGGGCTGAACACCCAGTGACAGGCAGGGCATGACCAGGCTCTGCCGTTCGGGCGCGTTGCGTTTCTTCTGGCCGCAGCAAGGGTCCCTTCTGAGCTGTTCGCTGGCTGGGCCTGAGCCAGGGGTCCACCAACGGGAGACTGGTGATCTCTCAAGGCAGAGAGAGGCTGCTCTGGCGGAGGATATCGAGGCCTGCCGCGCCAGACTCAGAGTCCTCGCCCTACCAGGATGCAGAGGGATTTCACAGGGATGCGGATGGGGCATTGGGGCCGCTCTGAGCAGAGTCTGCAGGCTCTCAGACTCGCCTCAGGCGCTGTTCGGCTGGAGCCCACTCTAAATCAGCCGCTCAGCATGATCCCTGCGAGGTGCAATCTTGAGGAGCAGGTTCAGGTTCTCTGTCTGGGTTGGCGAGAGTGGGGAGAGTTTGGGCGAAACACCCTTAATGGCAGGGCCGTGGTATTATGCGTCTCGTCTCAGCCAGGAACGAACAGGATGCGGCGAAGCGGCTGTCGAGGAGGAAGCCATCGAAAATAGAAAACCCATTCGGTGGAAAAGAGGCGCTCGTCAGCTAGAGAAAATTTCTCTTAGCCCCCGGCCGTTTTCTCTCAGCTGTCCCTGCTGGCCAATTGCGCTATGGACCATGCCATTGCCGTGCCATCCCATGTCCATCCGTCCACCATCCATGATGGGATCCATGAATGATGGCTGGCCCTGGCGCGGGCGCGCTCCCGTCCAGACCAGGCTGGGATGGACGTGTACCTGAAGGTAGAGTCGACAGGTACATCTCGATAGCGATTGGCTGCCCTTTAGATGGGAGAGGGGTGGGCCGGGATGTGCCTGGGGTGAGGCACCCCACCTGCTATTCCCGAACGGGTCAACCTGAGAAGAGGAAGGTGCAGGGCGTGCAGGGCCAAGCACCGGGAAGGCGGTACGTACCATGTCGCTCCGGCTGGCCCGCGTCTGGGTCGTCTCTCTGTAAGTCGTTCGTCTCGGCCATCACGACACCACGGCGTCACAGGAGGCCCTGGGGAAATTGGCCCTGGGAGGCAGCTCTCGCAGCCCGCGCCATGTGCTGTCGCTTCATCCACTCGCTGCCAACCATGGTTGCCGCTTGCCAGGGTATTCCCAGTCGTTCTCCGCGTCTCCAGCGCGCCAGGTAAGTGGGCTGTGACCGTCCATCGTGAGCCGTCGACTCCAGGACACCACAAGATCTTCGAAGGAAGCTAAAATTACACATCGCTGCACGCCCGGCACCGATGATAACTATGATCCCACACCCATCAGGATCCCCTCTTCTAGGCCCTCTCCCCTCCCTCTCTTTCTCCGTCCTCCTTTTGCCTCGTGGTGTTGCTCATCGCTTTTGGTAGCCTCCATTGTCACTTGTTGGCTCGGGTTTGCTTTGTTTCACCGACATCCCGCGCTGTGCTGCTGATCGTCGACGACTCTCTACCATCGAATCCCCCTTGTCTCTCTCCCGTCTTGTATTATTTCCTCTTGCCGTCTCCGAGTCCCCCGCCATTGATCGGCTTTGATCGCCTTGTTTCACGTCCCGCCGCCATCGTGCATTTCCGAAGCCAGGGCTATCAAGCTATTAGAGTTGCTTCTTGCATCCCGCCCACGGAGTTGACCTGCCATTGAGCACCTGCACTCCCCGTCTTTTCCTCTCATCTTTCTTTCGTTCATAGCAAATACGCGTTGCTTGGAATATTCTGCCGGTTTGGAATTCTACGATGCTCAGCAGGCCCTTCAACGCTACCACCAGGAGCCTTCGATACTAAGTCGTCAATCACTCGCACGTCAACTCCAACTTTCGAATCACAATGTTCTTCCGCTGGTCTCGGTTATGGACGCTGCTCTGCCTGCTTTTGGTAATACAGCAAGTCAGTGGCGAGATCTTCAGATTGGCTCCACGACAGGATGAGGAGCAACCACGAAAGACAACAGCTATCGAGTCCGACACAAAAACACGAGAGAGTGAAGAGCCCACCAAGACGGAAGCGTCTGTCAAGAAGACTGAGGCTCGAGAAACCACCTCAGCTGAAGCCGAGTCCAAGACCGAGTCCGTTTCAGTTGCCACCACCGAGAGCGAGGGAACTGAAACTGAGACGGCCGACGCTACATCAACTAGTGGAGTCCTTGGAGAAGACGATGGCTTCAACTCGACTCTCTACAATGGTAATTTTTGACAGTAACTTCTCAAGTATCTGACTGACGAACCCCATAGCCACAATCCCTGCTGGTCAACTGCCCATTACGCCGGTGCTCACTCCTGGCTGGGGCGTTGCTGGTACCATCCTGCTCCTGACCGGCATCGCGCATGCCCTGGTCGGTATCAGGAACCGAATGGTTCACACCTTCTTTTCGACCGCGTTTTCTGCCGCACTGGGCGTTACCGTGCTCATCGTCTACGTTATGAAACCCGAAGTGAGCGATGGCCTACAGGGAGGTTATGTGGTTGCCGTCGTACTCTCCGGATGTATTCTCGGTGCGGCTTCTATGTTCTTTCGAGAAATCACCGAAGGACTTGGCTGTGCATTGGGTGGCTTCTGCATTAGTATGTGGCTCCTGTGCCTTGTTCCTGGCGGTTTGCTCGGACCTGTCGCATCCAAGGCTATTTTTATCGCCTGTTTCACTCTGGGTGGCTTCGTCTTCTATTTCAGCCACTACACTCGAGACTGGGCTTTGATCCTGATGATCTCATTTTCTGGTGCCACAGTCACAGTGATAGGTATCGATGCCTTCAGCAGGGCCGGACTCAAGGAGTTCTGGGCTTACGTTTGGGATTTGAACGATGACCTTTTCCCTCTTGGTGCTGATACTTACCCGGTCACCAAGGGCATTCGAGTGGAGACGGCAGCAATCATTATCATCTTCCTCTTCGGTATTGTTTCCCAAATCAAGCTGTGGAAAGTTGTACGAGAAAAGCGTGAGAAGGAGGCCGAGGAAGAAGCTGAGGGCCAGCGGAACCTCCGGGAAGAGGAGGAAAATGTCGGCCGAAACATTGAAGCCGCCAACGCCCGAGAACGACGTCAATGGGAGAGAGTCTATGGAGATGGCGATATCGGAAGCTCAACAGCCTCGCGCACTTCAGATGATGGCGAGATCTCAACTGAGAAGAAGCATCGCGACAGCCAGACCGACTCTTCAAAGAGACAGTCCGCTTCAATCGTCGAGGTTATTGAAATGACGACTATGACAGATCCAGAACCACCCAAGAAGCCAGCTCCCGTCAGCTTGATGTCCGCGGAACAAGACATGGATGGCAGAGTGACGGTTCGCGTTGCCTCTGACGATATTGCTCGACCTCTCAGCCAGGTTGATGAGAAGGCTCCTACCGTACACCACGATACCCTCTCAGTTGCCAACGAGTCTTTCGCCGATAGGCGTGTATCTCAGTCCTCATCGGCTCCTAGGTCCCCCGGTCCCCAAGTTATTCCTCTTCCATTCACGATTCCCGTTGCCGCCGACGACGATGACGCCATTTCCGATGCTGAACGATCCTCAGTCGCAACCTTTGCTGATGACGAAGATGCCGAGCCCCCCACTCCTGGTCACCGTCAGTCTCTTGCTAAGAGACTATCTCGCCTTTCTCGCGGATCAATGGAGTTGCTGGGAAACATTTCGCATCGGTCTAGCCGTGTGCTTGGTGAGGATCATGAACACGGTCATGGTCATAGTGGAAGCACCGAGGATCTTGTGATCCCCCGTTCCCGGCCTCGCGATGATGACGGCTCAGTTGCGGCGACAGTCGACGACGAGAGTCTGAGTGCTGGCGACCGCCGCTCACTGCCCGGTACCGAACCGCCTAAGAGCATTGAGATCAACGCCGAGCTCTCTGGCAAGGATGAGCACAGCAAGTTGAGCCCGACCCCGAGCCATCAGACCAAGTTCCTTGAGGTCGACACGGCCAGCAGCGCTGCTAAGCCTTCCAAGGCCGAGCACTCGGAGGAGCAAGCTTCTGAAGCCCTTGATAAGGCGAAGTCCGCAACATCTGGTTCCTCAGCCCGTGTCAGCCTGACGAAGGATCGCCTGCCCAGGTCATTGTCTAAAGTCGCCTTGTCCTATCGAACCAACGAATGGGCCAAGCACTTGAGCAACGCTGACGCTCCAGTGCCTGACGAAATTCACATCGATGTTCCTCGAAGCCCTGCGGTGCCAACTATCGAAACTCCCGCTCCCGTTCATGTCAATGAGCTGCAGAAGTCAGCCAACGAGGGAACGCCCGCACCTGCTATCGCACGATCTGACTCTCAGGTTTCCAGCATGTCTCATTCTGCCTCTCGACGCAGTGTGAGACAGAATGTCCCCGCAGCCCTCGCTATCCTCAACGGTGAGGGACAAAATCGCAGCCCTGGCACCACGCCTACCAGTGCTGGTGTGCCTCGATCTGCTTCTATGGGCTTGCGTCGAACCTCGAATGGTATTGAGCCTATTGCCGAGGAGCGTGATGCTCCCAGTCTGACTCCCCCCATCCCCGAGGGACAGGCTGTGCGATCTCATTCTCTTAGCCCGGCTCCTATGCCAGATGCCCAACGTTCGTCCACTCCAGGTCTCGTCTCGTACTCGAGCCCCCAGACTCTGCTTGGCCAGCGTGAGATGTACCTCCGCAACAAGTCTCAAGGGAACCTCCTCGCAAACCCATCCGAAGTCAGCTTGAACAACCCGTACAGAGCTTCCAGCGACGCGGGTTCTCTTCACAACTATGCCATGTATGCTGCCGGTGTTGGCGCAGATGTAGATGATCTGCCCCTGAGTCAGCGAAAGCAACTTATGCGTCAGAGCAGCCTGAACCCATCAACCTCTACACCTTCGTTGCAGCGCCTTAGTGGTGGAAGTGGAAGCGGCGGTATTGGCGTCAACAGCTCTGAAGCGCCCTTCGACTCTCACCAGCCTAAGCGCGTGTCCACACTCCCTACTTCTGCTGAGCGCGAGGCCCGTATGGCCAACTTCAGAGAGAGTGTCCGCCAGGACCGTCTTGCAGGCGCCCCAGTTGTCAACAGCACAGGACGCGAGACCCCATTCACACCGATGTCGCTCCTCGCCGGCAGGGAAACCGAGATCCAGCGCAACGTCGAGATGAGCCGCAACATCCTCATGAGCCAAAAGGAAGCTGAAGCTCAGCGACGTGAGATGGAGCAGCGAGAGAAGGAGTGGAATGATCGAGCCTTTGACGAGCGCATGCGAAGTGGCGATCTTCTCGGAATCCACCGTGAAGCCATGAGAAAGATGCAGCGACACGCCAAGGACAAATAAATGATGAGGTCCTTACACCAACTCTCTGGTAACAGCCAGAACACAAGCACATTCCTCTGAAACGATCAGAGACACCAACTCACATTCATTTTCATGTTACATTTTTATACCATCTTTCAACATTTTATCACTTTGACGCATTATTGATACCAGGGGTTTTCATGTCAGGGATTCAGAAAAAAGCGGGATTGGTCAAGGTTTCAAGATCAAAAACGACACTCGGGTTGGTGGAGGTTCAGGTATACAGGTACATTATATAGAGGGTGTGCGTGTGTGTCACTGTAGCGCATCGCCGGCGTTAATTTTGGCGGGTTATAATTCTAATGGTTCTGGTCTTCCTGGTTGGAGGACACGGTGATGGCCAGGTGTCTTGGTGGACATGGTGGCTTTGGCAGAATCACAATGTTATGGGATTATTCACAAACATGGCTTCTATTCTGATGAGACAAATGTGTCTTATTATGACTTGTGAAAGTGCTTCAACTATCTTCTGAATACTAAACTGGGAACTGAATCCTGTGAACGCCGACGCCGTCGCCTGAAATGATGCTGAGCTCGCATGGCCCTGGGGTATGATGGCAGATTAAACACAATAAGCAAATAAAAGGACTATAGAATCAGGATATGGCATGTTTTGCCCTTGGTGACCTGGGTAGTTGGTGTTTGTTGGTGGTTACGTAGCCCAACCATACTTGCTTTCCTACTGTCGGTATGTTTGTGCTAGCATGGTCTCGACGGTGACAGACTGTCCAGACGTCGATGAAACAAGTAGACTTGTATCGGGGGTAGACACAGATAACTGGGTTTGGTCATCGGACCGAGCACGTGTCTGGATATGAGAGGATTCCATAGAGAGGTCGGTCGTATCCCAATGGGGGTTGTTGACGACAGAAGGTAGAGACTCCAGGGGGAAACCTCGTTCGAGTTGAGGATGCCTGTTCTTCTTTCTCCCGAAACTGAAAGAGGGGATGGATGGTAGTGGTATCGTGGGAAAATCGAACCGTGTGCGGAAGAGAAATGGGTTGGGCGTCGGAGAGGTGATGGGCTCTGGTGCCCTATTGAGAGCTGTGGCGGAGGGGGCCGTGGGAGGAGGATAGGAAACATCCCATGGGTTTGACTGTGGTGCCTGGGATTGCACAGTTTCGGGTCCTTGCTCGACGTCAAGAGTGAGGTCGATTGAGTGCATGGGGGCATGACGAGAGCTCCCTGCTGACGATGTGCTCAGGCTAGGAATGTGTCGGGAGGACAGGAAGCTTCTAAGCTTGCTTTGCGGAGGAGAACTGCTTCAGCCAGTTAGCGCCATGTGATCAGCATTCACTGTCGCCAAAGTAAAACTTACCTTGAAGTCCCTGTGGACGTCATCAGATGAGTGTTGCCGGAACTGCTTCCATATGCGTCCCTGTCAGGATCGTACTCCTCGTGAAGCTTGGGGAAGATGTAGCCAAGACCAATGAATAGCAAACCGAGGCGGTAGCTGTTCATAGCATCCTTTGTCGTGCCAAAGAAGATGAAGACAGGGATTGTCGCAAGGATGGCGATGTAGCAGCTGTTCATGTAGACAAAGGGGACACCCTTGGAGGGCAGAAAGATGATGTTTGACCACATGTTTGGGAAAGGTTGATTGTGGATGAGATGGTAATCGAAAGGCTGGATGGGAAAGGCTACCATGAAATTTATCACGGCGAGTGTAATGATTATGGGTAGAAAGGGAACCAGGATAGAGATGACCATGAGATAGAGTCGGCGCTTGGTTCGTTGAGCCCGCTGAGTCGTGAGTCGGTTGCTGCTGACAGCCGAGCGAGTGGCCCTTGCGACCTCTCGGAAACGGATATAAGTCAGAACTGCAAACTTTATGTTAGATTATCTCAAGGCTGAATGAGAAAGTCAAGTGGGACTCACTTGCGTATCCAGAAGTCATGATGGCAATGACCACAGGGGCAATGACGAAGAAGACGATGTATGGCCATGACGGCGAGGCAACCCAACTACACCCAACCAGAGTACCGACGACATATCGTTGAGCAGTAAGTGGCCAAACCCAGCAAAGCTGAATAATGGGAAGAGGGAAGATGATGAGTGCCTGGACGAGGTGACGGCGGCGCTTCTCGCGGACCGTCAGGGGGTTGGCTCGCAGGAGACCAACTTGCTGGGCGAGGTTACGCATCATGGCGAGCAGACAGGTGACGAAAAGAGCAATGTTGAGGTTGTGAATGTAAGGGCTGAGATCGCAGAGGCCATATCCGGCCCACCAACTGTCAGTGTCATCATTTCTCCATATTAAGGCGTTGACGATGGTGTCTAGGTTGGTCACTTCGATGTTGAGGATAAAGACGACAGCTGCGAACTCGCTGTTGCGGTAGAGATGCCTCAGGGGGACGAGGCAGATGATGTTTGCGAGAGTGGCGAGTAGAACACGGCAGATAAAGTTGGCTGTCAGAGCGGGAGTGGTGATGGCTTCAACTTCGCCGGCCACAACGATCCAGGAACCGTCACGGCCGAACAAGTGGTCTGAGCCGGCCATGACGAAATATTGATATGAAGCTTCTTCATAAAAAGGTTTCAAAGAATCAAGTTTCGTCAAAGCACAAGCCTTGTGATGTTGTTGTTGTTGTTGGGCAAAGAAAGATTGGAGAGGATTGTGTGAAGATGACTGGAAACAGTTACGTCTTGGCTCAACGGTTGATCAAAGCGGGAAAACGCAGGGACCTCTTCTATTAAAAGGGAAAGATCTCTTGCTGGTCTTTTATACAGTCACCTTGCATCAATTACTATTGCCCAGGACCCGGGAGGCTGGATCCTGGGCAAGGTGCGCGCGCTGAGGCGCATGTCAATAAAAAAGCAGCAGCCTCAGATGCAGGGCCTGTCTGCCACATATGGGATGATATCAATTATGGCCCTGAATAAGCTAGACTATTTGGGTCATATAAGAGCGGGAGTGAAAGTGCACGTTTGGGCAGTGCCCACCTCGTTATTGAGGATCTAGAGGTCTTATTCAAGACCGAATGCGGTAAGTCGATCGG
Organism: Fusarium sp. NRRL 66088; assembly: GCA_013186415.1. Taxonomy (NCBI): domain Eukaryota; kingdom Fungi; phylum Ascomycota; class Sordariomycetes; order Hypocreales; family Nectriaceae; genus Fusarium; species Fusarium sp. NRRL 66088. The sequence goes on along the minus strand of JABCKD010000945.1, from coordinate 6,891 downwards.
ACCAGGGGGTGGAGGTGAACAGAACGGCAGCTGTGGCGATCAGACCGGGGCATGTGGCATGAAGGCTCTATAAAAATAAACAAGAGGCGCCGGAGTTTTGCGCCCCCGGGCTTGAACGTGCGCCTGTCACTTTTTTGTTTCTTGGTGGGCGCGGCGGGCCATGGTCATGATTTGAGGTATCTCGTCCGAAGGTGGAGAGGTAAACAAGGTTATCGACGATGGGATAAGGCTTGGCTTTGACAATTGGAATTGGAATTATGTTAAAATATTGAATGTGTGTTTTTGACTTGGACGATATACGGATTGTGTGAATCAGGTGCTAGACCTTGGGAAGATGATAACTTGTTTCTCATGATCGACTGAATATTCAAAGAGAGCTGAGGTGAAGTTACACACACAAATCGTTATACTCAACAATATGCGTCTACACAGTCAAACGTGCAATACCCAACTACCGAAGACGTTTCGCGAGCTTCGGCCAATTAAATCACGCATTGAGATGACCCTCCCTAATCTCTCGTGCCCTATCGCGTCTCAGAATTCACCAACGCGACAAGCTTCCCCAGCCGAGTGCTATCAACCTGGCCTAGTACGACTCCGCTCCAGCATTATCACCACCCAAAAAAATCCCATCGACACGACCCGACCACGCAACGATCTCTCAACAAAGCCACCCCGCCGCAAACATGTCCTTCTCCGCCCTTCGTCGCGCCGTCGTCGCTCCGGCTTCGTCCGCCGCTCGCGCTTTCAGCACCACCTCTCCTCGCCCTCTGGCCAAGATCACCATCATCGGTAACCTCGCCGACACGCCTGAGCTGCACTCGACCAGCACCGGCCGCGAGATCCTCCGCTACGCCGTCGCCAGCAACAGCGGACCCCGCGACAACCGCAAGACCAGCTGGTTCAAGGTCACCAGCTTCGCTGAGGGTCCTAGCCGTGACTACCTCATGAACTTGCCCAAGGGGTGAGTTTTTTTCCCCCCAACTCCCCGCGAGGGAAACCGTGCCATGTTGACAATCATCTCGCAGTACCACTATCTACGTCGAGGGCGATGCCACTATCAACACTTACACCGACAACCAAGGCCAGACCCGTACCGGCTTCAGCGTTGTTCAGCGTATGTCAAACCCGAATCTCCCTTGCGCTAACACGTTTTTCTAACTCTTGTGCACCAGGCAACCTCGAGGTCCTCCGACGCCCTCAGGCTCCTGAGCAGGGCGAGTAAGCGGGACTTTTGTTTGCTTTAATCATGAAACAAAGTACACTACGCGGCGCAATGCCTCTCCCCCCCATGTTTCTCTCCTCTCTGTAACGGATGGTTTCGAATTTTTTGTATGTCTTGTATGGGTTGTAATGTACGATGAGGCTTACACGCAACCGTCCGAGGGGGGCTGTATGATACCACGCACGATACTATGAACTTGTTAAACCTATTTGGAAAGTGTGTACTAGATGAGCGTCCGTTGTGAGATGATGTGCGCGTTGATGTTGTGCGATTTTCACGGGTCTCACATTCCATTTTCCGAGCCAGTCCTGGTGACCCCTCCTCGTGTTTTGTACCATGATAACGACTCTTCTTACAACTCGTTATTGCGCAAGATACTTGCCGTATTCATCAAATCAGTCACAGTTGATAATGACAAGCTCCGTGGACAGGGGTACGCAGTCGAACACAATGCTTGTTTGTGTAAACCAACCAACAATCAGACATGAGGGTGTGGTGTGGGTTTGAAAATCTAATTGTTTGAAAGACAACTGCGGCCAACCAGGTTATGGTTTGCTCTACACCATCTATTCCCAACGACAATCACCAACATCAGTTAGACTAGCTTACACCAAAGTGCAGCTGTCCATGCACCCAAAGCCAGCCGCGACGCCACCCTCTTCGCTCTTGTCGCCCTTTGTTCGTAGCAAGTACCCAGCCTCCTCATTGTGGTGAATCTTCCCAGAGTTCTGATCCCAGACACAAGTGCCGTAAATACCCAACTCGCAGATGACGCCACCTTGCTCTAGGCTGCCGTTGCGGAGGATGATGTTGGAGATCGGAGGAGGGGTGATTAGCTCCATCAGAATGTACGAGTTCCAGTGAGACTCGGGAATCGACTTGAGGTAGCCCGGGATGGAACCTCGGTAGATGTTGTTGCCGCCTCCCTCGCGCTGTGGCTTAAGCACATAGGCTTGGCAGGCTTCTGGGTCAAGAGCCTTCTTGCGAGCCTCAAGACCGGCGTCGCTCGTGTCCATGGGGTAAATGTTGGTAAAGGTCCGCCACAGCTCGGCAGCAGCGTCTGTATCATCACGAATGAACCGACCAAGTGCAGATGGCGCGGACGAAGGACGAGGTGTGGCGAGAATCTGCTGCACCTTTTTCGTTCCAGCCAATTGAGTCAACACTGTAGGACACTTGATGGCGTTGGATCGCTCCAGGTGGTACCGAGCTTCCCAAGCCTGTTGGTCTGGGTAGTCAGAAGGCCCGTATCCGGACCTCATGTAGATGACGGCTACTTCGTAAACCTTGGAAGAGTTTCGAGGAAGGCGATACAGTAGCTGCCGCTTCGGGGTTTTTGCGATTTCAGTGTGCTTCAGGATTTGGGAGTATGGCAGTCTGAAGACGGGTGTGGATGGCGATGAGTTGATAATCTGGTACTCCAGGTGACGTTGATCAAAGATATTTCTCTCTCCATCCTGCACGAGGAAGATGACACACTTCTGATGGCCAAGCTCTGACTTGGGATAGGCGTTGTAGGCTGCCTCGATACCAGCCGCCAAGCCACGGGTGCTGGTGTTATCAGGGAGATCCAGCGAGCCTTGAGGAATGGCATTGTCCAGAAGAGGGTATTCCGTCGTAGCGAGGTACCTGGTAAGGTCAGGAGCTATTTACTTGCATGTTAGGTGAAGTAAAGGCACGCACTTGTGAAGACCTGACGTGTAAGTCGAGAGTCCACCAAACGAGGAGGCAATGGTGTTGAACTCGACCTGCTTTACTTGAAGCGAAGGAGGAGAAGTGTGGGTATTTTGATGAACCATGTAGTCTGAGCGGAACAGACCAAGAGACAAAGGCTTGAATATGTCAGAAAGAAGTCAAAGTGACCTTGGACGAGACTTGCCTGGGTATATCCCTCAGCCTTGACCTTGAGATGAACATCCCACAGGTTGCGAATAAACTCGTCACCATCTGCAACCCTTGGAACAATTCAGAAAATGCGACATTCTGGTGATGATGTTCACCTACTCTTTGATGACCTGGGCTAGGAACTCCTCATCACGGCTCACAGAAGCGTACAGCTCGTTGTAAGTCTTCTGCACTGCCTTGCCCTGAGCGAAACACTGCTTGGGGAACGGGCTGGGAAAGAGTGTGACGGGGACATTGACGGCGGAAATGCCCTTGGGGTCTGCCTCGGCGGCTATGACTGTAGGCGGAGGCCTGACTGCGAGGCCATTACCTATCGACCAGTCCTTGACGGTCTCGACGAGGGCTTCCTTTTCTTCGGCCTTGAGGGTGGGGGGGTATGCCCCGCTTGTGAGGGAAGCCATGGTAGACGAGGTTGAATGGGAGCGTAGAGGTTGTTCAAGAACCTCCTGGGCGAATAATGAGAGATTCTGGTCTGAAGCAGGAGAAGATGAGGTTTCTAAAGATTGTATCGACGACCCGCTAGCCGAAGGGGTAGGTAGCTACTCTTTGCGTGATCGGGAAGGGTAGCGCCGGATGGGGTGGCTTAATAATTCAGTGGGTGCTTCTAGACACAATTGGAGCAGGACTTTCTGTGAGACGCCTGGGTAACATGGTCTATTGTGGATGTTGAGGCTACTTTATCCTCTGGCTTATTCAATCTTTACTTGCCAATGGATGATAATCTCTGGATATGTAGACATCCATGAATAGAGGTATTCAAAGGTCAATGCTTCTTTGGACCCTAGTCACCCAAAGAGTTGTGTGCTTCGATTGCCATTCGCGGGATATCAAGTTGTCCTCGCACCTTGAATCCTTTGCTACTGTAGGCTAGGCTGGGAGTTTGACAGTGGGGCAAGTTTTGTTTTCAACCGACAGGCCATAAGTTTTATTTATTACCAGCGTACATCAATCTTGAGGCGCCTAGGTGCTTTGCCCATCAAGACCACTGCATGAGAGCAACGAGATCCATGGGCGTAAAGTATACGCCTGTGCCCGCCTTGGTGGGGCAACAAGGCGGTTGCTCACTGCTGCGTCTAGTGTAAATCCTGCTTACCGCAATTGACTCGGTGTATGTCTCTTAAGTTGTTTCATAACTAAGGCAGTTTTCCCCATTAACCTCACACAGCGGCTTCTAACTAACTACAGCACCAACTGTACCAACATGGATGCGAATGCTCAATGTTGCATCCATCATGTCGACCTCCCCTTCAGTAGGGAAGTACAGGTACCTGTTGGCGGGGTCTCTAGGTCACGTGAATGCACACAAACTGCCCCGCCGACGAGATCGCCCCTCCTCGCGGTACCTCTGGCACCGTGTCAGACAGGAAACGCGCTTGGCACTGAGGCTTGCGACGGGAAAAGAGCTGCAGCCATTCGCTCTCATCATTCGACTTTTGCGATACATCAAGATCCTCACACTTACTTCGTCCGCAGCTTCAGCGCATTCATCAAGTGAAGTGTAAGAGCCCGCGAGGTTGTGCACCGGCTGCATTTCGCATCGCCACTCTTTGCTTGTCGCATCTCCAAACAACGTCCCGTCTGTTTGGCCTGCAAGCTTGAGGCCCAGTTTCTCCAACCTACGCAGCCAACTTGAGGCTATGCGCTTTTCCTTGCGTCTCTGTATCAATCGCTGGGCCTATGCCCAGCCCAACTCATGTTCCTAACCAGTGCCCCCCGTGAGTTAGCCCCGTTTGTTCATCTCTTCTTTTTTCATCATCATCACAACCATTCACTCCGACATTGTACTGACCCGCAAATCAGAAACACCAGCTACTGCGCTCCCCAGAGCGCGCGCAACCTCGAAATGGATGGCGTCGAGGCACAAGATCCCTTCCTCTGGGATGTCGACACTGTGGCCCGTAAGCTTTCCACTCCTGACTGGCCATGGGGGCGTGATCCGTCGACTTTGGTTGCCCATGTTCAAGAGGAAGAGCTTGACGGGAAAACCTTGTTGACTTACGACCATACCTTCTCGCGCAAGGAATTAATGGAGTGCTTGGGCATCAAGCCCGCCCGCCACAAGGCTGCCCTCGCAGAGGCCATCGTTGGACTCCGGTCTAAGAGCCGCGCATATCAGCAATGGCTTCAGCTCTACTCTCGGCAGGAATCCGGTTATGTGGATGATGAGCCCAAGGAGCCAACGCAGGGGATGATTGGACTCAAATCGATCCTAACTTTGCCAAACGGGGACTGCCAGGGTTCGGGTTCTGGGTCAGTCTCAGTCGGGATCAATGGAGAGCAAGCTCCAAAGACCTTTGCGCAGATCGACACTGCTTCTGGGCCTGATACATCTGAGAACTCGGTACAACAAGGCCCGTCGAATGAGGCGCAATCACCACCGCAGTTGGATGGCCAACTTGTCGTCAGGGCGCACCTTGATCCTCCTGCGACTGTCGAAACTACCGCCTCGACGCGAGAGAATGCCGATGATGGTAGGTCCGTCAAGCGCCGTCGAATTGTTCCAACCCTTCTCGAGAGCAAGCCACAAAACATTGCTCCCGCTTTCCTCCCTTCTGCAGCAGACGTCCTCGGCTACTCTGCGAAACCAGATCCCGACTCTGAGTCTCAATCTAACCTGGCGCTGGAGCAAGCCGGCGCCCACAGGTACCCATGGGAAAGGGCTCCCCCATATGCTTATCTCGGAAAGGGCAAAATCTCAACCGCCGACATCAAGGATCCCACTATCCCTCTTAGCTCGAACCTTTTGGACTTTGAGGACGGTACATTCGCGACTACCGCAGCAACTAAGCCTCCGCCTGGCTTGAGAAATGTGGTCTCCCGTGTTCTCAGACATGTCATGGTCAGCAACAGTCGCAAGCCCGTCCCCTTGTCAAGGTCATCCAGTCCAGAATCTCAGGGATCCAACCAAGGATCCGACCCTGTTCTTCATTGGTCAGACATGGACGAAGATTTTGATGAAGAAACTTGGAACGAGATAGAGGCGGAAGCCCTCGAGAATGAGCAGGCAGAGGGTAGCCAAACACTCCCCAGCCTCGTCTCGAACGAGCGAGTCAGGGAAATCTTGGATGAGGCCATCCAGTCCATGGAGGCCACCTGGCGGGAGACTAAGCTACCCAAGCATGAGCGAACAGCCTACCGCTTGTGGATCAACGCTCGACGTATGGGGACAAAGAATCATCAGGTTCGCCATGCCCACATCCAGGCGAAACACTCCAGCGACAAGATAGAAGAGTTCTGTACAGAGATTGTGAAAGAGCAGTGGAAGAAGGAGGATCGGGTCCGAGATCAAGCAGTGATTCTCCAGCAAACCATCGAAAACAAGGCATATAGCGTATGGCTGATGGGCGTGCTAGAGTCCTCTCAGCCGCCCCCAAAGCCAAGCAGAGTTCCTCGACCGAGACGGGCAGCTGTGCAACCGACAGAGGTTCCGTTGGGCGAAGAGATTCTTACCAGCTCTGATGAGGATGATTTTATAGTCCCCGATGAAGAGCTGCAATTAGAGGATCATCCGATGGGCATGGAAGAAGAAGCCGGGCCAGCCGGGCCAGATTCACGACGTGAATCTCTGAAAGAAGAGTCACCAGTGGTTCCAGACTACATGGACCTCACGCAAGACCTTTCAGCTGCAGCTACACCCGGGGCGCATGCCTTTGACGAGGCCGATGTCATAGACCTGACCATCATCTCTGAGTCGGAAGCGAGTCGCCCGCCGAGTCCTCAAAAGAACACTCAGGTTCCCCCTCCCTCCCCTTCTCCTCCTC
>JABCKD010000944.1:0-14677 GCA_013186415.1 Fusarium sp. NRRL 66088 | reverse complement strand
CTGGGGCGCCGGCCACAGTTCCTGATGCACTGGGCAACTTTGCAACTCCTCCTGGCTCTGGTCTGCACGCGCCTGTTGCTATCACTTCCATGAATGCCCCTCCATATCCGCCTCAGTCCGCCCCCTATACTACTGATCGAGCTCAAGATGCCGAATACCAACGTCAGTGGGATCAGTTCTTGGCTGATGAGCGACAGTACATGTCGGAGGCCAAGTGGGACCGCTTTCCTGAAGGCTCTCGCATCTTTATTGGTACACGATCCGCGTCTGGCGCGTCCAAAAACGGCGCTCACATATTCTCTACAGGCAACCTCTCGAGCGACAAGGTTTCGAAGCGTGACGTCTTTGATCTGTTTCATCGGTTCGGAAGGCTTGCCCAGATTTCTCTCAAATCTGCCTATGGGTTTGTTCAGTATCACTCGGTAGAGGAAGGACGGAGGGCCATGGAGAACCTCCAGGGAATCGAAATCAAAGGGCGCAGGATTCGTAAGTTGACACCTCTTTGTGATTGAGTGATGGTGTTCTAACCCATTCAAGATCTCGAGGTATCTCGTGTCCAGGACAAGACCAAAAAGGAGAGGGCCCGAAGTCCGGAGAGAAACCGGGGGCGTGATAGCGGACGCCGAAACGAGCGACATGGGCACCAGAACCGGGATGATTATCGGCCAAGCCGCGGTCAGTCACCACGTCGTAATGATTACCAGAGAGACGAGTCCTATGGTCGCGATAGGGGCTTCTATGACGGTAGCAGGGGACGGGGGCGGTCTCACTCACCGGGCTACGGCCGCAACGACAAGGACAACTACCGGAGAAGAAGTCCAAGCCCCTATGGGCGACCTCGGCACGAAGGCGAGCTCGAGCTTCCTAGGCGGTACGGCGCCGATGTGCCAGACGTCCAAATCATTCTCCAGCCAGACGTCAACCGCGACTTTGTCAACTGGGTAGAACAATCCTTCAAGGCCAAGGGCTTGAGATCTGAGGTCATGTACCTACATCCCAGAATCCCCAAGGATGTCGTTGTTCAGCGACAGGCAGCCGAGGGTGTGCATGCAGTGGTGGATCTTGATCTCAGAGCGCAAAACCTCGGGAGGATTCCGGTCCAAGCTTTCGATCGCTCAGCAGGCTCAAGTAACGTTCGGTTCGACCAGTACGTTGATCTAGAGCCTACTACCGCAGCCGAGGTGATTATACGAGCCAAGGCATCAGGAAGCCAGCCAAGCTACGGCCAGTCATTTGGCGGAAATGGTGGATATAGCAATCCGTACGGTGGACAACCACCTCATCAACCACCCACATCCGGGTTCCCAGCTGGCCCACCTCAGGGCCAGTATGGCCAACAGCCTTCTGCAGGTGGTCCCGACATTGCCAGCCTCGTGGGACAGCTTAACCCTGCCGCACTCCAGCAGCTGTTATCACAGATCCAGCCAGGCGCCCAAAATCCCGTTCACCCTCCAGCGGGAGTCTCTGCCCCCGCCGCGCCGCAGGTTGATATACAGGCAATTTTGGGTAGCTTGGGTGGCAATGCCGCTGTCCAACAACCTCCTCCAAACTCGTACGGGGCACCTTATGGAGCGCAGCCCCCGTCGAACGGAGCACCCCCGAATGGTGATGCGGCAGTCCAAGTACAGAACATCATGGCACAGCTCGCTCGCTACCGACAGTGAAGCTGTAGCGCACAAGATGAGGTGGGGACGAGACGACCTTTAAGGACGTCGGTTAATGCCGTTTACGACACCAGATATACGATTCGATTCGATTCCCTTAGAGATGGCTGTTTCCTTGTTCTTTCAATTCCCCTTTCTTTCAGTTTATGCATAAACCTTGCCAGATTAGCGGCAGTCTGTCCCTGTTAAAGGGGATACAAGATTAGACCTAGTCGACAGTGACTATACGGGTGCGGAGCTTCTTGGTAGCCAAGAGGAGATGGATAGGGGCGTTGGTGGTTGAGAATTATGACTAAAGAGGCGAAAATTCGCTGATACAGGGAGAACAAGGGAGCATAGCAATGTGACTTGATGACATTCCAGTTATGATGTGACTGTCGCGGCTCAACAAACGTTAACCTCATTGGCATACAGGTCCGTTTTCGTCTACACTATATCGAGCTACGGCCACGCTCTTTCAAGACTGGAGGTATATATCAGCCAGAATAGATAAATGTATACTATCTCGGCTCGCAGAGAAGAGGAGGTTATGGGCCCTTTGGGTCAAGGATCAAACATTATCGTGGCACAACTACCACGAGACTTGGCATATATCCTTACACATCTATATTGGTGGAAATCTAGACTATATAGACACATGAAAACCGAAACAACCCAAACGCCAGGCCAATCCAATCCGGTCCGATTCGATTCGATATCCTCTCACCAACCAAAGCTCTCATTGTGCCACCACACCTCCCGCCCTTTCATAACCCAAGGCGTGACACTTCTCCGCAACTCGCTCGCCATAGCAGGGGGTCCGCAAACCAAGACGGCGACCTTTTCCCCTTGCCCCTGCCGGAACGTGTCGTCGACGATCTTTTGCAAATCGGGCCTCTTGGGGCTCCGAGCAGGTCGGGCGCCCCCTTGTTGCAGGTTGTTCATCTCGACTCCATTGTCGGTGACGCCCATGTCGCCTGTGAGGAAGAGCTGCACCTGGTCGTCGTCTAGGAGGGACTTGCCTGTAGGGCTCGACGACGCCCAGGTTGCTTCGCCGGGACTCCGGATGGCCCAGATGAGCTGGACGTGAGCTGAAGCGTTCTCGGCCAGAATGGCGTGGTATAGGGGCACCGCAAATGTTGCTCCTACACCACCAGCGACGAGCAAGACACGGTTTATCCTTGAGTCGACGAGATCACGGAACGTCTTTCCTATGACGCCGTATGGGCCTTCGATGTTGATCTCAACCTTGGCCGAGGCACTCCCAGTTGATGAGAAGTGGTTGAGGCGGCCCGTCATCGGTCCGGCCCGTGTACGTGCGACCAATGTCAGTTCGTGTGTCTGCTCATCGGTTGATGCCACGGTGAAGGGATTGTAGAGAAACTCGAAGAGCAAATGGGGAGCAGAGAATTGGCCAATGCCCGGGCGGGAGGCCGACGGCATGTTGAGGTAGACATGAGATCCTGGATGGGCTCGGTACTTGGCTATCTTGCTGCTAGGCATCGTAGCCGAGACCTTGACGAGGTTTGTGCCAGGTATGGCTTCGATAACGGCCGGTGTTGTGATGGTGGTTATCTTGCGAGCGGCCAAGTCAATGACGAAGCTACCAACAGCCAAAGAAACGTAGAACCGAGCAGAGTGCGCGTGGTAGTAAATCAGGGGCGGGATAGAAAAAGCAGCCACGAGGTGAGTGACGAAGAAGATGCGATACGAATACTCTCGCACACGAGCCATGGCCGTGCCGGTAAGAGCGTGAAAAGCTGCGAAGCCGACAACACCGGCAAAGACGACGGGGGCGAAGAAGCGCTTGACCCAGATTCCAGATTCGAAGAAGAAGATGTTGTAGAAGATGGAGTGGAGGATTAGTAGGAAGTAGATTATCCGGCCTAACACGCGGTGATACCGGTTGAGGTGCTCGTGTGATGAGCGTAGGATGAAGGCGAAGGGGTTGAGTGCCTTGAGGGCCAGGAGATACTGGATTGGCATTTGCGAAGTCGCGATGATGCCGAAGCGCTTTGTTAGGTGAAGGTAGTCTATCAATAGTCAGTCAGAAACATGTCATCTTCAAGTGCAGTTGGTGAGTGAGTTTCAATGTCTTACCCTTACCCGTCCCTCGAACGCAGAGAATCAACAACCACAAAGTCCAAGCAACACCAAAAACCCACTCATCACGCTGTCCCCATGGCGATCCCAAAAAGTACACATCCTCACCGAGCCACCACTGGGCGACAGACCACTTGCCAATCATCCTGGTGATCCATCTCTGCTGGTTCGCCTTTACCCCTGGTGAGCCGGGCACCTCACTGTACTGGCCTCGTCGGGCACGGCGGCGCACACGGGCGATGAGCTGTACCAAGATGGAGGTGAGACAAGGGGCGAAGGCCGAGAGGAAGGCGACGTAGGCGTAGTATTCGAGGGCGATGCGGCGTTGATGCTTCTCCTCGTCCGTGAGGGTGATGAACTCGTAAGGCCAACCCATAGTTATGAGAGGAGCGATGTAGTCCACCCCTCTAGATCCAAGACTACTAGCTCTCTCAGACGCACAGCCGGTGGTGCAATTGACCCAATTCTCCCTCGAACAACAGAGACCTCGGAAAACACGGGAAATGGGGAAAAGTTGACAGCTCGTCGTAGTCCCCGGAGTCGTCATCGCCAAGGGAGGACACAGCATGGAAATTGCGTCTACCTGATTGGTCAGCATCATCCCCTTGCCCCTGGGAAAGCCAGGCTTTTCTGGGGGTTATCTAGATCCGAACAATCATGATCTTTCCGGGTTGACCTACCCTGCATCTTGGGTTGAGAACCTATTCAAATGATGTTCAAATTTGATCAGGCTACTTACTTCCCAGTGATATGTCAAAATATAAGTAAGTAGAGGTTTTGTTGAGTAGATAGGAATGTTCTCTACATCTTCTAGCTTTACTCTTGGAGAGTATTCATCACGAGTGAAGCCAATTAGTCCACCTGACCCTTGATCACGAACATAACCGGGCATACTTCTTCACATCTGATAAGTCGTGACCATCCAAAGAGTAACCAAGTGACACCAACAAAGTAAACTAACGTCAATTTAACGCAGTCATCTCACATTACCCACACCAAGTTTCCGCATGGCCACATTCAAGGCAACTCTAAAACCTCGCCCATGTACCTTGCTGAATATTGATATCTAGCCTAAATACTGGAAAAAGAAAACCTCTCTCCGAGCAGAGGTCCAAAAACACCCCGAATCAGGGCTACAGACTCAAAAGGAAATGAACCCCCCCCAGAAACCGTGTTAACACCAGTGCTCCACTAACTATGCCCGCCAGCCCGTCCCGTTCGTCCATACACTCTTTCTCTATTAAAACATCGCTAGCGAGTACACGCTGCTGCTGCTGCTGTTGTCCGTTTCCCATATCGGCGTCCGTTTACAAGGTCCAAGAAAGAATCGTACATCGTACACGACACACACACGAGGCTGCTGTATGCTGCCCATGTATGCCAAGCCCTTAGCTCTTAGAGTCGTCGTGGTCAGGCTCGAACTTGGTCTCGCCCAGCATCGGGCCAGGAGATGAAGTCATGGCCGTCTGAGTTGCAGGCTGAGGCTGGCTCTGCACAGTTGGACCCGAGGGTCTGTTGGGAGCCTGGGTAGCCGGCCGTGTCGCCGCCGCCTGGTTGGCCGTGGCGGCGTGAAGCCTCTGGTCCAGAGCTCGGAGGGCAATCGCTCTCCTCCTCTCGGCCTCAGCGCGGGCACCTCCAGGAGCGTTACGGTGGATCCGGTTGTCGTTTCGAGAGGCTTCGCCCTGGGAGAAGGGTGTGCACACACGCATGGCCACCAGCACCAAGAAGATCTGGTCAGCGACTGCAGCCACAAAGGGCTTGACAGGACCGGGGAAGAACTCGGCAAATGCAAACGTCTCGCTCGCATCGCCGCGCTGAGAGGCGGGCTGGGACGACTCGAGATCGGGAAAGACGGTCTTGTAGAATCGCAGGTAGGTCCAGCTGGTAAGGAAACCAAAGACGGCGAGCCACAGGGCGGCCCTCGTAAGAATAGGAGTAAGAGACAGAAGAAAGACGATGCCGATGTAGACCAGCGGGAATCGGGGCACTCGGAGGGATAGGATGCCGCGGAAAAGAGTCACCGTGTGAGCCGGCACGAGCTGGCTAAAGGCAACGAGGAAGGAGATCTGAACAGGAATCGTTCCGGCAATGACGGTTAGACTGGAATATCTCGTTAGCCAAATCTCGCACCGAATTACCAGCATCGGAGCACACATACGTCCAGCTCTCATTGCGCGTCAGGGTAAAGAAGAGAACCATGACGCAGAGTGTCAGGAAGTTGGGGATCAACGACACGAGGGCCAGGAACTTGGCCAGCTCGGCCGAAGACCAGGCTCTCTCCAGGTAGCGTCCTCCATGATACAGCGTGACGCCGGCAATACCGAGTGTGAAAATGTTACTCTCAACAAACGTCGACGTAATAAAGGTCCACGGGTAGATGATGGACAGTTGCGGCACCAGCGTCAGGTAGGGGATCACAATGTCGGCGTGGGCGGTCCATTGTCGGTATCGGATCGCGGCGCTGAGGAGCGACTGGCCGAGAAGCGCGATGAGGAGGATGCGCGTTACCGGCGGGATATTTATTCGGGGCGGCATCGTGATCGAAGTATCTGAGTTGCGAAGTCTAAGACGGTTCTGGTAGGGAGGTGGTATCGAAGTTGGATGATGTCCAACTCAGCCAAGAAACGCGCTGGGCTCTGGTGATGTCGGTGTATTCCAGGGGCCGATTAGCCGATGCGTAGAGCCAAGAAAGGCTTTATGTCGTAGGCGTTGTCTTGCTTCTACAAGCCTCGTTGTTGGAGTCGGCGCTTGGTGAGTGGTTGCCCTCTCTTTCTTTCCCCCTTTGATGCACCGAGTTTCTGGGTAAGGTTGTCTGTCCTCATGTGCTATGTGCAGCCTCACACAACAAGGCTAAGCCTCGACTCCTGTGGCGCAGATTGCTCGGCATCATGTGGCACCTAACCCCTGTTTTTTTCGTTTCATCACTTGACCAAGTCTGTAATCTCGCACCTCAAGAGGCCGCCCTCTCGCATTGATCAACAAGCCCGAGAACCGCGCTCACTTTCCTCTCTCTGGTCCCACATACGAACGCAATTAAAAGGGTTCCCCTCTTCCAGCCTGACCATCTTGGCTGTCGCGCTTCTCGACTATTCGAGGACTTTTTTCATGTGGAGACTAGACTTGTCTTCAAGACATTTGTGCAACAAGGCTCACGATGATGTGAAACAAGACTCTGCACGGTGATGATGGGCGTTCGAGATGGCAACCTAGACAACAGGTATACAGAAGACAACAGGAGGGGCGACACGTGGAATCACAACACTGCGCAGCTCGGTAAACTGCAAGGGAGAACATGTCAAGTTATGGATCACATCCGACTGAGTGTTGGACTGGCAGGGCTCAGGAATTGCCAGTCGCACAACAGTCAGCAAAGAAGAAATACCCGTAGGTAGGGAACAAGCTTCTAACGGTTAGCTCCGCAAGCGCCCGCATCCAACGATAGAGCTACGCTTAGAGTTGGGATCAAGAGATTGCATCGAAAGCTTCGGATGTTTCAGCTTGATGATCTTCTGACCGGGCCAGGCATTGACACTAAGCCTGTGGGTTGAAGCAATCGCGTCTTCGATATGGAATTGCATCCTCACAGAACCCTTATCACGGCGGCCTCAGCAAGGCAGCCACCGGTAGATGCGCGCCCGCAGCAGCCTGTCAGCTATATCCCGCGTATAGCCCTTGATATCACATCTGGTGGGCTGTTCTCAAATTTGGATGGGGAGACCCAGATACCGAAGTCGGTGAAGATTCGGCGGCCTCGGCAGCGGGATGACGGAGGCACTTTGTCAACGAGGGTCGGTCTCGAATTTGACCGCTGATTGGTCAGGAGTGTTGAAACCGTCGAACAACTGTTCCCCTGCCTCACAGAACATGGAGCGAGTGGGGCCCAGCGACTCTGGAATGTCGTGCAGGGCACAGCAAGCAAGCCACATCCTCGACCTGGTGTTGCGCTGTTGAGATTCAGATGAAAAAGGCGCATCTGGCCAGATAGAGATTTGTGTTGACCAAGTACAACAGTGGGGAGCCATGCTGTGAGTCCCCAGAGTGAGAATGTCAAATGAAGATTGGTGCCTGAGGTGAGGGCGCCGGAGATTTGTGAGGCGTCATGGGCTCAGGTCATTTTGCGTGGTGGAGGTCCAAGTACCGGCGGGAGATGCACAACGAGAACCTCGGGAAGGGAATGTGACGGGAGGCTTCCACTTGCGACATTCAACGTCACGTGACCAAAACAATCTCTGAGTTGTTCAAGATTGCAGTGATCATGATGGGCTTCCCAGGCCTCAACAGAAACTTGACGCGAAGCAAAAGACACGACATCTTCCTGTGGACGGATACCGACGTGCGCCATCATCTCAATCACCTCGTGGCGAACAGTTTGCTCTGTTGCATTGTTTCCAACCGCTGAAATCATCACAGAGTCCGTGCATTGACGCACTCGACAAATGACGGGTCCCTGTCGAAGTCAAAAGGTGCGGGTACCCGCCGCTCGGAGGTTTGTCATGGGTAGGTAGGTTGGGAGGGAATCCTGCAGCATCACGTTGTCAGCTTTCCAGAGAGATTACGGGTACGGCCCGTTCAATGTCCCATCGTCTCGAGAATGGCGGACTCGACTCTCTTTCCCGTCGCATTGTATCTCAAGAACGATTCAAATCATGATGCCAGATTTCGTCCCTATGAAGAGCGCTAGGCATGGTGGCCCAAGGCCCGGACCAGGGCTCCCCGATGGTCCCCAGTTCCACGGTGGGCTCCTTGGCGGCCCCTTTGACCGAACTAGAGTGTTGCCACGTAATGACGAGAAGAGCGAGGCAGGGCTGTCAGCGCGTTGTGACGGTCGATATTTATCGCTGCCGTTATTGTCACGGTGTGACAACCGTTTTCTTGCGCAGGCAGGTCAGAGAGCCGAACGGGGGCAGACCTGGGTTGCACAAGAATCATGTATTTTGCGAGGGGTTTGGGACTGTTGCACCGGCCGTAAATCATCAGTTGACAGCCGTATGTATTGATTGCGATGACGCTGGCAACCTTTGCTCGACAAGCATTGCCATCTCGTGGGCAACGATGCTGCTGGCCACACTCATCATCTCTGCCTGGCGGTTACCGGCGTGCCTAGCCAGGTCTTGTGCCCGAGAGGCAGTGAGTTGTGCATGTCATGTCACGCAGAGATGGATGGCTCAGATGTGCGGACGACATTGGGTGTGGCATCCTTGTTCGCGGTGGCATCTGTCCGTCCGGAGCTGTGGGAGCATCCAGGCTGGATGCCGGGGCAGTGTTTTGGTGGGCCTCGATTGATGGTCCGGTTCTTGAATCTCGCCTCCCCGGACGGACCTTGAAGAGTCTACCGCAGGAAAATGGCGTCGGGTGGGAGACTCTTCCTCTTCCGCCGGGTACAGTATCTGGTGACTCCTCCGGATTTCTAGATGCTGCTCAACTCTCGTCATGACGACACAAGCTTGAACCTGAGCCAGACCGCGTTTCCTCAGCCATCGTGACATTGCACCTCGAATTGGAGTGAACACAACAGGGGGTAAGGGATGGGCGGGGGACGGAACCTGACACATGTCGAAGTACCGGTACTTTTAGACGTGGGCTGCTTAACCCCTGTCGCAGCCGATCTGCATCCGTCTCAGATTTTGGGAAGAAAGGCGAATGCATCAACCCGAGCCTCGAAGGAAGAGTGGGTTGGCGTTTGTTGCGGGCTGACCTGACTAAGGAGGGCGCGATACGTGATTGGACGCCTGCTGATGAAGCCTTCCAGGTTATGCACCAGCTGGGGGGCCGCCTGTTGGACTTTGACGGAACACCATGGCAGCCGTCGGCGGACCGACAGCGGCAGGGGCGTCCATTACCGACCACGCGCGATAATGTCTCGTGCTCGAGGCCAGCGCAGCGACGACTAAGGACGAGATGGGAGGGGATGAACTCTCGGCTCTCGTCCATTGTCTTCGATCGTATCGGAAATTCGACGTTGCCCCCCCTCCTCTCCTGGCCCTGTCACCACTAACAAGGGGTGGGATCTTCAAACCTTGTCCTGCTTGTTAACGCCGCTCTCTAGCGAAGGCATGGAAGCCAACGAATGACTGACCTGGGCCAGTACCTGAGAAAAGTACCGTTTCCCACCTGTGAGGAGGGTGGCCCGGCTGCCGCTGCTGGTGCGTCGGCTCCCTGTCCAAGCATGAGCATGAGCAAGACACAGGGGGGGTTATTTCAGTTCTTGGGGGTTGCATTCACCATTCAACATGCGCCATGGCCAAAACGGGTTCCAAGACCTTCAAATCCTCACAACGGACCCCTGCTTGTTCGAGCCTTCAACTCCACAATCCGCAGGTCCACGAGACTCGGCCGACCCATCGATTGGCTGGCCTGCCCCCATCTCCAAGGTAGCGGTACTTGGGCGAGCCCGCCCGCAGCAGGCTGTTGGCGCACCCAGCCCTCGCCATCTCGAAAAGGCTCGAGACCGTCTGGCTGGCGTGCACTTCTGTTTTTTCCATCCTTCGACCTGGCGTCCACTAGCGCCAGCCCCATTTCGAGCCAGCCGTGGGTACCTGTAGCCCTGTCTGGTCTGTACTGTGCTGTACCTTTTCTGGGCGGCCAACCTGGAAAGCTGTTCAATGTCCGTCCACTCACCCACCCGCTCGCTTGCTCGCTCCCTCGCTCGTTCTCGTTACCTTCGATTGATTGCCCTTGCCTAGTTTCTGCCCGGGCCTGGCCTGTTGTGCGCTGGAGGCTCCCGGCTGTTCATGGATCAGTCCTGATCAACCCCAGTCAGCCCCGTACCTAGCTCCCCGTAAAGGCCCCGTAGCTCCAGCGCGAGCAATGTCGCTACTTGGCGTTTTAAGGGTACCAATACAGGGTGTCCATCCCATCCTTGCACGCACACACACACACACGCATCACCCCAACTAATTGAAGCCAGGCCGAGCTAGAGCCAGAGGCAGAAACGGGGAGAGCGAAAGGCGACCGTGGTGGAAGCGGCACCAGCCCAGTCCAGGGAAGCGACAAGGGGGGTAGGTACGTACCCACTCACCACCACCGCCCCAACTGGAACCTTGAATTTCATCTCTCTTTTGCATCTTCACTCGCCTTTCCCTCATCAACCCGCCATATTATCGATCAAACACCAAACCGCGTCCGACTTGACCCCAAGGCTTGGCTTCAAAGAGCCCATAGACTCCCGCAAAAGAATCTGCCTCATCTGCTCGGTCGCTGCCCCTCAGCGACGCTGCGCCTGCTGCGGCGCCCCCCGGCATCATGGTCGCTAAGGAATTCGTCGACTCTGACAGAGTCAACTATCTCGTCTGGAGGTTCGTTACTGCTCCGCGTCCCCCGACTCGCACTCGTCCCCCGATCGCTGCCCGACACAGGCAGCTCTCATCGTGATCGTATCCCCATGGACTTTTTGCGCTGACCGCCGCCTTGCTGCTCCCTCACAGGTACCTTCTCGAAGGCAGTATGTAGCACTCAGTTCTGCGCGCCTGTGGCGGCACGTTCTAACCCTCACCTCCGCAGATTACCGAGAGACGGCGGCCAAATTCCAAAAGGAGTGGCATGTTAAACAACCTCACAGAGATTTTGCCTTTGCGCGCCACGTCAAGAGCCATGCATTGGTCTCGGTCCTTAACCGTGGCCTCCTGTACCACGCGCTCGAGCGCGAGCATGCACGCAAAGTGGTAAGTGATGCTCGGGTTTTGTTGCTCTCACCTGCGCTTCATTTGTCCCCCACCCAAGCAGGTGGGCAGCAGTTTGGTGACAAAGCGAAACGTCGAAAACGGTCACGGGCTAACATTCAGGCTTCGCAGCTGCCTCAGGATGCACCGGCGGAAGCAGCCGAGGCGCTGCAGGTCGGCATCTTTGGGCCTCTGGACGCCCACCCACAATCAAAAATCGACGAGGAGGAAGGAGAGGACGCAGAGGGAGAAGAGGTTGAAGAAGTATCACGGAAACGGGCGCCTCAACAGTTACCGAATGGTTCGCCGGCTAAGCGACAGCGACTAAGCAATGGTTTCGAGCATGGCGCCGATGCATCGGCAGCGGCATCAGCAGCATCAGGACCTCCCGTGACGACACCCATGGAAGTGGACAACCAACCCGACAATCACGCCTACCCTTCGCCGCTCGAGGGCGAACAGGCGCCGGAGCCGATTGTGCGTACTGACGGACCCGAGCAGGGCACTCAGGTCGACAAAGTCGAGGAGCTGGCTCCTGAAACGACCTTCATCCGGCTCGTGGACGATGGCCCATCTCACAACAAGGCCGACGGCCGAGATGCAACGACCCCGTCGCCCCCATCTCCGTCCGGTGCTGAGAATGCTCCCATCATTTTGCAGTGCGAGTGGAACCCCAGAAACCCGTCTATCCTCGCGGCTGCTGGAACGGATGCGCTAGCCCGTGTTTGGACAGTCGCGCGTGCAGGCCCCGTCGAGGCGGGACACGATCACGTGTCACCCCAAGGCCACACCTTGCTGGACCGTGACGTTCCTCGCGATACGACAGTGACGGCCCTGTCGTGGACTTCAGATGGTGCTGCCATTGCGGTTGCCACAGACTCGAGAAATCAAGCGTCGATCAACGTCTGGTCGGCCGAGGGCGCCCTAATCCAGTCGATGGAGCTATCAGAGTCGCCCATTATCAAGCTTTCATGGAACCCCAGCAACACGGCGCTCCTCGCCATCTCACCGGACAAGGGAGGTGCTCTTGTCACGGTGCACTATCCACCCGCAGGAAACTCGCTCTCATATTATCTCTCCGGTCACGATATTGAGGCTACTCCCCTCGATGCGGTCTGGACGGGTGATCACGAATTTTTGCTTTGTGGTGGCGACCTGATGGTATGCCTACACTGTACCGATACGACAATAGCTCAAGCTAGGAAATTTGAGACCAAGGAGGATGATAGCTTCAGGCAGGTGCTCTTTGACGCACGATCAAGACTGGCAGCTACATCAAGTGATAAGGGCACACTAGATGTAAGAAACCGCAGTATGGTAACCGGAGAACTAAATATGCTGACTGAAACAGCTTTGGGACGAGAAGGGACAGAGGAGGACAATATCTGCACACCAAGGAGCCATTACTTCGATGCAATGGCAACCACTTCCAGCAAACCAGCCTGGTGCTGACGACGAGCGGCTGATTGCGACTGGAGGCGACGACTGTGCGATACTGATTTGGAATGCCCGAATGCCCGAGAGCAAGGCCAAGTGCTTCTTGACGATGGATTCACCAATTGTGCGGCTCGCGTTTACGCCTGACGGAGCGTTTATTGCGGGAGCTACATCGACACAGGTGTTGATCTGGAAAGTGGGAAGTCATCTTGTTCCCCGAGCGAGTTGGAGCAGACCGGTTCACTCCGGTTGGCTTAGCCCCAAGGCCAACGCCGAGACAGACGAAGAGGATGAGCACTGTCTGTGTTGGGATGCTGACGGACAAAAGCTGGCTTACGGCTCGAATAGCAGGGTGAGTGATTGTGCACTGACAGAAGAGGTAATGATGGTTGTGCTAACATGTGGATAGCTCGCCATCATCAACTTTCGCAGATAGCGAGATGACTTGGACGGCTAAAGCAATCTAATGGAAGTGCGAGTTTGACATGTACATGGATGGGCATGCATAAATAGCAAGATGGGCATTTGGGTCACCAGCATCTGGAGTTTCGCATCGGCGCCGGCATGAATATCTCTTTGGGAGTACGGCAGGGTCGGAATCGAGGGCCGATGATGGATGGATGCATGGGACGACGGCACGGATGATCCTGATGTCTCTTCTGGC
The DNA here is from genome assembly GCA_013186415.1 of Fusarium sp. NRRL 66088. NCBI lineage: Eukaryota > Fungi > Ascomycota > Sordariomycetes > Hypocreales > Nectriaceae > Fusarium > Fusarium sp. NRRL 66088. The sequence continues at coordinate 1,172 of JABCKD010000944.1, read as the reverse complement.
TTGGGCATGTATGGTTCGGGGCGACAATATGGGAGTTGCGAGGCTCGCGAAAGCAACGGCAACGACAACGACATGGACATGAGCATCAGCAACAACAGCTTTTTTTCTTGTATACCACGACGACGAACAACGAACGACCGGCTGGCTACGGGGTTATCGAACAAGGTCTTTGGTTGGCATACTACACAAGAGATGACTTGGGCACCTGTCTACACACGAACATTCTTGACGAAGGAGCATGGATAGAGGATATAGGAGTACACACGTTGTGGCTTACGTCTTTTGGCCAGTTTCTTTTGTTTCTTGGGTTTGGCCTGGGGCTGGGTTTTTTTTTTGGAGGGCAGGTGGACAGTTGTCGATCAATGACGGACGGATGGTTGGAAGAAGAAGGGATTTGGACAAGCGGGCTCTGGGATGAGTTCTTCTTGTTGTATGGTATTGTTTCGCCTCCCCTCTTGTTTGTTGCCAAGGATTGGCGAAATGTGTACGAGTATATACCACAGCGAGGATGAAATAGCAGGTAAAAAAACAAGACTTACTTACCTACCTACCTACCTACCTACCTATGTTACTCTTGAGGTTAGTGCGGCTGCAGGTTGAGAAACAGACCGACACGGGCTAGACAGGCTCCTCCTGTAGGGATGATTCTGGTTTCCCGGAGGCGAGCAAATAGCCGGCACGCGTGAGACACGAGGCATACTGCGTGTCTCACCTGCACCTGTATGATTTGCCCGAACGGTTCCAGTGTTGAGGCGCCACCGGACCTGGGCGTCAGCTGTGAGGAGGTGGGCAGGACAGCCTGGCGTGATAAATGATGAATCAACCAACGATGGGCATATGTAGAGGAGTTTATGGAGTTTGGGACTGTTGGTTATGAGCGAGCTTGTTCTTATAATAACTTGTTATAATATTTCCAGTAGATCCATCTACAGCTCCAGTCCATCTCTCTCATCTCTCATCTCTCACAAGACCGTTGTTCTCTCCCTACTCACAAACAAAGGGGCAACCTGAATTGTGATCGATTCATGTGTGTGCGCATCCGCCCCCGCATCTAAAGCGTGTGTGTCTACGTACCTTGAGTCCTTGTCTTGAACATGCCGCCAAAGGCGTCCAATTGTAAACGGGGCCCGGAATGCCCGCTCAGCGGTTAGAGGTGGATACCTATCCCCCCC
>JABCKD010000942.1:0-28124 GCA_013186415.1 Fusarium sp. NRRL 66088 | reverse complement strand
GGTCTGGAGGAGGAGGAAATGATATCGCGGGCGATGGCAAAGACGACGAAAACCCCTGGGGTAAATCGAAAGGCCTGGAAGGACTCCCCGAGAGTAGCAAGCAAGAAAAGGAGGACCCTTGGGGATTTGGCGTCAAAAAGGAAAAGAAAAAGAATCCTCTTTGGGGTGCGGAACCTGAAGACGAGATTAAGTCCGGTGATGGTTGGGGCTTGAGTGGCTCTAAGAAAAATGGTAGGGGCCTGGAAGAGGTTCATATGGCCTCTGAGTCTGCTGCCGCCGGGAAGAAGGACATCTGGGATACGTGGGGGATATCCAAAAAGGACCGGGCAAAAAAGAAGGGCATACACGAAGACGCTGGATCGTCACACCCCGAACCACCACCGGATCTCCAAGATGATTTATGGGGTGGTGGTTGGTCAAGTAAGAAGCCTGGTGGAATCCCAGCGCCAGCGCCAGACCCTCCTTCGTTCGAGGACAAGAATGAAGGAGATGAGTTCTGGGCAACATTCGGCTCAGGAAAGTCGAAACCTGTGGAGGAGAAACCGGCTGTGGATGGTTGGTCAAGCTGGGGTTTGACAAAGAAGGGTAAGCAAATGAGTTCGATTGGATGTGCGGGTTTTACGGTGACTAATGGTGTGCAGCCGAGCCGGTCAAGACAGCAGACGATGGCTGGGACTTATGGGGTACAGGTAAGAAGAAGAAGAAGGCCGGTGATCTAATCCAGCTCGGTGACGAGATTCCGCCCCCGGCTCCGGACCCGGTCGAGGCCGTGGAGAGCGAGGGCGGCTTCCTCGAGTCCTGGGGCTTCGGTAGGAAAAAGAAGGCCCCAACTGTCGATCCCTTTGCTTTTAGGACACCCGCCGCCGAGAGCCACAGTGAGGGTTTCTGGGGGTCACTCCTTAGCAAGCCTAACCCGCATGATTATCTAGATCCCCCTACCGGTGAGATTGTCCAATATGACGATGTGGAGAGAGGCAAGGGAAGCAAGGTTATCAACCGGGAACATGACGACTGGGATTGGACATCATCCAATACGAAGAAGTCTGAACATCGGATGGGCGCCTTGACTGACCTACCTCCTCCAGCGCCAACACCCCCCTACATGGATTTTACTGAACACGAGGACCAAGCAGGAGAACGCGGAGTACCAGAGCAAATCCCCGAAGAGAATGAGGAGGCTCGTGAGGAGGAGGAGATTGCCGCTCTGCTGGAAAAGAAGGCGAAGAGGGGAGGGCGACTTCTCAAGGTCGATCGAGAACGCTTGGTCGTCTTGGAAGGGAACGCTGCCAACAGAGCCCTGGCTAAAGCAAACCGCGAAGCCGAAGAACAAGCTGCGAGGGAAGCAGAAGAAGCCGCTGCAGCAGAAGCAGCCGCTGCAGCGGAGGCGGCAGCCGCGGAGGAAGCAGCAGCAGCAGCAGCGGCAGCAGAGGCCGAGGCCGTCGCTCTACGAGAAGCAGAAGCAGCAGAAGCAGCTCGCGACGAACAAGAAATCGCAACCCTACTTTCGAAAAAGAAGAAGCGAGGCAAGCTGCTCAGGAAGGAACAGGAACGACTTACGCTACTCGAAGGGAATGTCGCCAGGAGAGCTGAAGCTCAAGCAGCTCGTGAGGCTGAGGAACAAGCAGCTCATGAGGCCGAGGCTGCAGCCGCAGCGGAAGCAGCAGCAGCGGAGGAAGCAGCCGCCCAAGAAGCAGCCGAGGCCGAAGCGGCTGCTCAAGCAGCTGCAGAAGCAGAAGCAGCCGCTGTAGCAGCCGCCGAGGTCGCTAAGGAAGAAGAGGAAATGCAAATGCTCATGGAAAAGAAGGATAAGCGAGGAGGAAAGCTCCTTAAAAGGGAACAAGAACGGCTTAATGCCCTTTTTGAAAACGCCGCCCAGCGAGCAAACGAGCAAGCTGCTGCCAAAGCTGAGGAGCAGGCCTCGGCAGAGGCTGAACAAGCCGCTGCCGCCGAAGCTGCTGCTGCTGAAGAGGCCGCCGCGGCAGAGGCAGAGGCAGCAGAGGCAGCAGAGGCAGCAGCGGTAGCAGCGGCAGAAGCAGAGGCAGAAGCTGCCGCACAAGCAGCAGCAGAGGCCGAGGCGGAAGAAGCTGCTAAGGAAGAGGAGGAACTGGCCACTCTTAAGGCCAAGAAGGCGAAGAAGGGAAAACTGAGCAAGAGCGACACCGTCCGGTTCACTACCTTAGTTGGCAATTCCGTCAAACGTGCTCAGGCCAAAGCTGCCAAAGAAGCTGAGGAGGCTGCCGCGCAAGAAGCAGAAGCTCAGGCAGCCAAGGAAGCTGAAGAAGCCGCAGCTCGTGAGGCCGAGGAGCAAGCCGCCCGGGAAGCTGAAGAGGCTGCTGCTAAGGAAGCCGAGGCTGCCGCCATCGCAGCAGAGGAACAGGAACTTGCGGATTTGACCGCCAAGAAAGTCAAGCGCAATGGCAAGCTGACGAAGAAAGACACCGAGCGTTTCAATTACCTTGAACAGCGGGCTCTCGAACGTGCTGAACAAGCAGCAAAGGAGGCAGAAGAGGCTGCCGCAGCGGAAGTTGCTGTGGCGGAAGAGCCTGTGGAGGAACCCACGGAGGAACCAGCTGAAGAAGCCCCCGAGGAGCTTCCCGAGGAAGCACCTGAGGAAGCACCTGAAGAAACCCCTGATGCCGAAGATGCGGCTGCACAGGAAGCTGCAGATGCTGAGGCAGCAGCAGCAAGAGAGGCAGAGGAAGCAGCAATTGCAGAAGAAGAGGCAGAGCTCGCAGCGCTTGCTGCTAAGAAAGCTAAGAAGGGCAAACTCACCAAGAAGGACACAGAGAGGTTCAACATTTTGACAGAAAATGCTGCCCAACGACAAGCCGCGAAGGAAGCTGAGGAGGCTGCCGCCGCCGCTGCTGCCGAGGAGCAAGCAGCAAAGGAGGCAGAGGAAGCAGCAGCAGCAGCAGCGGCAGAAGCCGAAGCTGCCGCTGCGAAAGAGGCAGAGGAGGCAGCTATCGCGGAGGAGGAGGCAGAGCTCGCAGCTCTTACCGCTAAAAAGGCAAAGAAGGGCAAACTCACCAAGAAGGATACAGAGAGGTTCAATATTCTCACAGAGAACGCTGCCACACGACAAGCTGCTAGAGAAGCAGAGGAGGCCGCCGCTGCTGCCGCTGCTGCCGCCGCGGAGGAGCAAGCAGCACAGGAGGCAGAAGAGGCAGCAGCAGCAGAAGCAGCGGAGGCAGAAGCAGCGGCTGCCCGCGAAGCCGAGGCGGCTGTTATCGCCGAAGAAGAAGCTGAATTAGCTGCATTGGCTGCCAAGAAGGCTAAGAAAGGCAAACTGGGCAAGAAGGATACCGACCGATTTACTGTCTTGACTGAGAATGCGGAAAAACGAGCCCAAGAAGCTGCCGAAGCACAAGCTGCTCAGGAAGCCGAAGATGCAGCAGCAGCTGAGCCCGAACCCGAAGAGGCCCCCGAAGAGGTCCCCGAAGAACCTTCCCCCGAAGAACCTCCCGTCGAAGAACCCCCAGTCGAGGAGCCCGACGACACTGCTGCTGCCGAAGCTAACGAAGCCGCCGCACAGGAAGCAGCTGAAGCCGCCGAAGCCGCAGCTCGTGAGGCTGCAGAGGCTGCCCAGGAGGATGCTGAGCTAGCTGCCCTAACAGCTAAAAAGGAAAGGAAGGGCAAACTTGGCAAGAAGGATACGGAACGGTTCAACCTTCTCACTGAAAACGCAGCCAAACGGGCGGAAAAGGCAGCAGAGGAAGAAGCCGCTGCACAAGCCGCTGCAGATGCCGAAGAGCAAGCAGCCCGAGAAGCTGAAGAGCAAGCAGCCAAGGAGGCCGAAGAGGCTGCTGCCGCTGAAGCTGCCGCTGCAGAAGAAGCCGCTGCAGCAGAAGCCGCTGAAGCTGAGGCTGCTGCAATTGCTGCAGAAGAAGCAGAACTTACTGCTTTGACAGCCAGGAAGGAAAGGAAGGGCAAGCTTACAAAGAAGGATACTGAAAGATTCAATGTCCTCACTGAAAACGCTGCTCAACGTGCCGAGAAGGCTGCAGAAGAGGCTGCAGCGCAGGCTGCAGCTGAAGAAGCTGCCGCGGCCGAAGCAGCTGCTGCAGAAGCCGCCGCTGCAGAGGAGGCTGCCGCTGCAGAGGCCGCAGAAGCTGAAGCAGCGGAAATTGCTCAAGAAGAAGCCGAGCTGGCTGCTCTAGCCGCAAAGAAAGCTAAGAGGGGCAAGCTAGGGAAAAAGGATACCGATCGATTCAACCTCCTTACCGAGAACGCGAACCAACGGGCTGAAAAGGCAGCTGAAGAAGCTGCAGCTGCCGCTGAGGTCGATTTGGCGGAGGAAGCTGAGGAGCCACCCCCAGAGGAGTCTCCAGAGCCAGAACCAGAACCAGAGGAAGAGCCAGAGGAAGCGCCAGAGGAAGAGGAGGCCGCAGAACCGGAACAGGAGGAAGCACCTGCCCCAGAAGATGTTGAGGTGGAAGATGCTGCTGCCGCCGAGGAGGCTGCAGCTCGCGAAGCTGCTGAAGCTGAAGCCGCGGCTGCGATTGCGGCAGAAGAGCAAGAGCTGGCAGACCTAGAGGCAAAGAAGGCGAGGAAAGGCAAGCTGGGCAAAAAGGATACAGAGCGCTTTAACACCCTTACTGAAAACGCTGTCAAACGAGCCGAAGAGGCGGCTGAGAAGCAAGCGGCTGAAGAGGCTGCAGAAGCAGCGGCTGCCGAAGAAGCTGCTGCAGCTGAAGCAGCCGCCGCTGAAGCCGCTGAGGCGGAGGCCGCCGCCGAAGCTGAAGCCGCTGCAAAAGAGGCTGCCGAGGCCGAAGAAGCTGCCGTGATTGCACAGGAAGAAGAGGAGTTGGCTTCACTGGAAGCCAAGAGGGAGAGGAAAGGCAAACTTGGGAAAAAGGACACAGCACGCTTTACGCTCCTTACTGAAAACAAAGCTGCTAGGGAGGCCAAGGCCGCCGAAGAGCAAGCTGCCAAAGAGGCTGAAGAAGCTGCCGCTGCGGAGGCCGAAGCCGCAGCTGCTGCAGAAGCCGAAGAGGCAGCAGCCAGAGAAGCAGAAGAGCAAGCGGCGAGAGAAGCTGAAGAGGCTGCAATCGCGGCTGAGGAAGAAGAGTTAGCTACCCTTGCAGCTAAGAAGGCCAGGAAGGGTAAGCTTGGGCGAAAGGATACTGAACGCTTCGCTGTTCTAACCGAGAATGCTGCGAAGCGAGCGGAGGAACAAGCAGCTCGTGAAGCTGAAGCCACTGCCGAGGACCCAGAGGCCGAGGAAGCGGCTCCGGAGGAAGAAGAAGCTCCGGCTGAGGAGACTGAGGAACCAGTTCCGGAGACGGAAGATCCCGCGGAAGACGCTCCTGAAGAGCCGACGGAAGAAGCCCCTGAAGAACCAACCCCGGATGTAGACGAAACCGAAGATTCTGCCGCTGCCGAAGCTGCTGCCGCCGAAGAAGCTGCTGCAAGAGAGGCCGCTGAAGCTGAGGCTACTGCTATTGCTGCCGAAGAGGAAGCAGAGCTTGCGGGGCTCGAGGCGAAGAAGGCTCGAAAAGGGAAATTAGGGAGGAAGGACACTGAACGTTTTGCCCTCCTGACGGATAACATCGCTAAGCGCGCGGAAGAACAAGCAGCCCGAGAAGCAGAGGAACAAGCAGCCAAGGAGGCCGAAGAAGCTGCTGCCGAAGAAGCTGCCGCTGCCGAAGAAGCTGCTGCAAGAGAGGCCGCTGAAGCTGAGGCTGCTGCTATTGCTGCTGAAGAAGAAGAAGAACTCGCGAAACTAGAGGCAAAGAAAGTTCGGAAGGGCAAACTAGGGAGGAAAGATACTGAGAGGCATGCTCTTCTCACCGAGAATATCGCTAAGCGCGCCGAAGAGCAAGCCGCGAGAGAAGCAGAGCAAGCTGCTGCGGAGGAAGCCCTCGCCGAGGAAGATCCCGGTGAAGAAGGGGCTGGTGAAGAAGAGGATGGCGAGGGAGAGGCCGCTGCAGAAGAAGCTGCTGACGAGGTTGCTGATGAAGCTGCTCCCGATGAAGATGCCGCTGCCGAAGAAGCTGCTGCTGCAGCAGAAGAAGCTGCAGCAAGAGAAGCAGCAGAGGCTGAAGCTGCCGCTCTTGCTGCTGCTGAAGAAGATGAACTTGCGAAACTGGAGGCTAAGAAAGTTCGGAAAGGCAAATTAGGGAGGAAAGATACTGAGAGGTATAACCTCCTTACCGAGAATATTACGAAGCGTGCCGAGGAACAAGCGGCAAAGGAGGCTGAAGAGGCAGCAGCTAGAGAAGCTGAGGAGCAAGCAGCCAGAGAAGCTGAGGAGGCTGCGGCTGCGGCTGCTGAAGCTGCTGCAATTGCTGCCGCGGAAGACGAAGAACTGGCAAATCTATCAGCAAAATGGGAAAGGCGAGGCAAGCTTGGCAGGAAAGACACAGAACGCTTCAAGCACTTGACCGAAAATGCAGCAAGACGTGCTGAAGAGCAGGCTGCCAGGGAGGCTGAGGAAGCTGCCGCTGCCGGTGACGCTGAGGAGCCAGCCCCTGAGGAGGCTGAAGAAGCCCCTGAGGACGCCGAAGAAGCCCCTGAAGCCGAAGCCGAGCCTGAGGAGGTTGAAGCTGAGTCTGCGGATGCTCCGGATGAAGAGGCCGAGGACCCGGCCGCCGAGGAAGCTGCAGAGGAAGCCGCAGCTGCAGCTGCAGAGGAGGCTGCTGCAAGAGAGGCTGCTGAAGCTGAAGCGAATGCCCTCATCGCGGAAGAGGAAGCGGAACTTGCTGCGTTAGCAAAGAAAAAGGCCAAGAAGGGCAAGTTAGGCCGCAAGGATACCGAACGCTTTAACCTCTTAACCGACAATGCTGAAAAGCGAGCTGAAGCTCAGGCGGCGAAGGAGGCAGAAGACGCTGCCGCCGCCGCCGAAGCTGAAGCTGAAGCTGCCGCAGCGGAAGAAGCGACCCCGGCAGAAGAAGATGACGATGATGATGAATTTGTGGATGCTGAAGAAGGGGAGGAGGAGGAGGAGGAGGATGCTGGGGAAGATGCTGAGGCGGAGGAAGTGGCTGAAGAAGAGGCAGCCGACCCAGAGGCGGAACCGGAAGCTACCGAAGCCGACGATGACACCGCCGAGCCCGAAGAAGACGCTGATGCTGATGCTGCTGCTGCTGCTGAAGCAGAAGCTGCCGCCGCCGCCGCCGAAGCTGAGGCTGAAGCAAAGGCTGCTGCGATCGCTGAAGAAGAAGCCGAGCTCGCAGCTTTGACAAAGAAGAAGGCGAAAAAGGGCAAGCTGGGTCGTAAGGATACTGAAAGGTTTAATATCTTGACCGACAATGCCACTGCACGCGCCGAAGAACAAGCTGCAAGGGAGGCTGAGGAAGCTGCAGCCGCGGAAGCTGAAGAAGCCGCTGCGAAGGAGGTCGAGGAAGCCGAAGCTGCTGCAGCTGAAGCAGCCGAAGCAGAAGCAGAAGCAGCCGCAGCCGCAGCCGCCGCTGAGGCTGAAGCAAAGGCTGCTGCGATCGCTGAAGAAGAAGCCGAGCTCGCAGCTTTGACAAAGAAGAAGGCGAAAAAGGGCAAGCTGGGTCGTAAGGATACTGAAAGGTTCAATATCCTGACTGACAATGCCTCTGCCCGCGCTGAAGAACAAGCCGCAAAGGAAGCAGAGGAAGCTGCAGCAGCAGCAGCTGCTGAGGCCGAGGAAGCTGCCGAAGAGGTGGCTGAAGACGCTGCTGAGGAAGCCCCTGAAGAAGCCCCTGAGGAAGCTGCCGAGGAAGTTGAGGAAGACGAGGCTGAGGGAGACGCTGAGGAAGCTGAAGCAGATGCGAAGGAAGCTGAGGAACAGGCTGCGAAGGAGGCCGAGGAACAAGCTGCGAGGGAGGCTGCAGAAGCAGAAGCTGCGGCGATCGCTGAAGAGGAAGAAGCCGAGCTTGCAAAGCTGATAAAGAAAAAGGCAAAGAAAGGAAGACTAGGCCGTAAGGATACTGAACGGTTTGACCTCCTGACTGAAAACATCGCCAAACGCGCAGAGGAACAAGTTGCGAGGGAGGCTGAAGCTGCTGCTGCTGCTGCTGCTGCTGCTGCTGAAGCTGAAGCTGAAGAGGCCCCTGAGGAGCCAGAGGAGGCGACTGGAGAAGCTGAAGAAGAAGGCGAGGATGTTGAAGAGCCAGAGGAAGAGGAGGAAGAGGAGGAGGTTGAAGTGGCTGATGAAGAGCCTGAGGAGGCCGGGGAAGCTGACGCTGACGCTGCAGCCGCCGAGGCTGAAGAAGCAGCTGCAAGAGCTGAGGCAGAAGCTGCGGCGATTGCCGAAGAAGAGGCCGAGCTCGCTAAATTGATAAGGAAAAAGGAGAAAAAGGGCAGGCTCGGTCGCAAGGATACCGAGAGATTTGACCTCCTGAATGCGAATGCAGCTAAGCGTGCAGAGGATGCTGCTGCTGCTGCTGAAGCCGAGGCGGCGGCTGCCGCTGAAGCTGAGGAGGCCGCCGCAAGGGAGGCTGCTGAAGCTGAAGAAGCTGCCGCCGCCGAAGCCGCTGAAGCTGAGGCTGCTGCAGCTGAAGAAGCCGCTGCAAGGGAGGCAGCCGAGGCCGAAGCCGCCGCAGTTGCTGAAGCAGAAGCTGCAGAGCTTGAAGCCCTGAATGCAAAGAAGGCTAGAAGGGGTAGGCTGGGCAGGAAGGATACAGAAAGATTCAGGGTCTTAGAAGAGAGAGCAGCTGAACGAGCCGCAGAACTGGCTGCAAAAGAGGCTGCGGCTGCGGCGGCAGCTGCAGAAGCTGCAGCCGAGGCTGCTGAGCCTGAGCCTGAGGAGGAGGAAGAAGAGGAGGAGGAGGAAGAGGAAGAAGAGGAAGAAGAAGAGGAAGAGGAAGCTGAAGCTGAACCAAAGGCTGAAGCTGGAGAGGCTACCGAGGACGAATCGGAAGCAGAATCGGAGGCAGAAGCTGGCGAGGCCGCTGAGGATGAATCAGAAGATGAATCGGAGGCGGAGGCGGAAGAGGGAGCTAAGGCGGCTGTTGAAGCAGCTGCAGAAATAGCACCAGCGGGAGTGGAAGAGCCGGAGACGAAGGAGGTAGCGGAAGTAGAGGAAGACGACGAGGAAGACGACGAAGATGAAGACGAGGATGAAGATGAGGATGAAGATGAGGACTCGGATGCCGAAGAGAAGGAGGCCGAGAAGGAGGCTGCTGAAGCTGTGGAGGGAGATGCTGGTGAAGAACCCGCTGAGGAAGAGCCTGCTGTGGAAGCTGTGGAAGAAGAGCCTGTCGAAGAGGTCGCTGAGGAAGCCCCTGAACCCGCCGACGAAGAGCCAAAGGAACCTGAACCTGAGCCTGAGGCTCCGGCTCCCGAGGTCATTGAAGTGGTCGACATGACGCCGAAGAAGCCTAGGAGGAGTCGGAAGAAGACGCGAGGCGACGGACCGCCGCCGCCGCCTGTTCCCGATCCGCCGATTACACCTCCCCCCGAGATCAAGCATTCCCGAAGGGAACGACCCAAGCTCCACCGCGAAGGCACATCGTGGGGGAAGCGGTCCTCGATGCCAAGAGAAGAGAAGGAAAGACCGTCCAAGTCAAGGTCGAGCAAACCCAGACGAGAAGAGAAGTCGTCCTCGAAGGGGTCATCCTCCGACAAAGTCGAAAAGACTCCATCACGGTCTCGAACGACAGGTCTCTTTAGTACACCGCCAATTACTCGCTCATCAACCATGTACGAGAAGAGACCTAGCGTTATGAGCAAACGTCGTCACTCCACAGGGGCCCGTGGCCTCGCATCGCCACCTCCCGACGAGGCAAGCAAGGTCGCGGACGAATCCACCAGACGTCGCAGATCGCACAAGTCGCGATCACGAGAGGACGATGATGTTGTCATGGTTGATCCCGAGGCAGACAGGCGTGAGCGTCGTCGGCGATCCAAGCGCACCCGGGAAGATGACGTGGTCATGGTCGAGTCGGGTGGTCCTTCAGACACCCCTCTCCAGCGAAGTGCTTCGGGTGCGAAGAAGCCCTCAGGCTTCTCCAGCCTGTTCACTGGCCTAATGACACCCAAAACCGAGCGACCTGACCCCCTACGTCGCCGTAGTACCTACGTAACAACTGACGATGAGGCCTTGCGCAGTGCCAAGATGGACGGAGATGCGGTGGTGATCGACGCTGACCGTGAAGCAAGGCGAGCTGCTCGGAGAGCCAGGCGGGCCGAGCGCGAAGCTGCAGGTGACCCGGAGCGAGGGGACGAAGAGGCACGCCGTGCCCGGGATGAAGCACGTCGTGAACGGCACCGTCGACGCGATGATGACGATGAAATGCGGAGGCATGAGGAGAGGGAGGCACGCCGGGCTGAAAGACGAGCTGCTCGTCAACAGCGCAATGAGGAGGAAAGACGAGCCGAAGAAGAGCGGCGAATCGAAGAGGATCGGGAAGCTCGAAGGGCTGAGCGTCGACGCCTACGCAAAGAACAAGAAGCTGCGGCTGCGGCTGCGGCTGCTGCTGCGGAGCAGGAAGAAGAAGAGATGCGACGAGCCGCAAGACGTGAGCGGCGACGTGAGCGCCCAATTTACGCATCGGAAGACGACTCTGAACGACGCCGGCGACGAGAAGCTAGAAGAGCGGCTCGTGCTGCTGAGGCAATCGAGGCAGCCGAGGCAGCTGGGGCAGCTGAGGAAGAAGACATATATCGTCGAAGAAGCCACAGGCACGCCGAGCAGTCAGCCGATGAGTATGGACAACGGAGATCTCGACGTCGTGAGGAAAGACGGGGTTCGGCCTGGCCACATTCAGGAACGTCGTCTTGGGTCAAAGATACCACGGATGCGCCTCCTCCACCAGAAACACCTGTTGAAGAGGCAGCACCCGAACCCGAACCCGAGCCGGTGGACGATGAACAAGCACGACGCGAAGCCCGCCGAGCCCGTCACCGAGCCAAGTACGGAGACGGGACGCCAGATGACACAGATGATCAACGTCGACGGCGGGCAAGGCGAGAAGACCGCGATGGAGGCGGCGACAGAGATAGAGATCGCGACAGGGACCGAGACCGAGACCGTTACCGCGACAGGCGGTTACAAGGCTCAGAGGGGAGCGACGAGCGTCACCACAGCCGGCGCAACTCGGGATTCGTGGAGGCAACACCACGAACACCTTGGTGGAAGAAGATTGCGGGATGAGGAATGAGGGATAAACGATGCATGAGTGTCCTTTCAAGCGAGCGTGTTTCCGAGTGTCCTTTTTGATTACGACAAGCACGATTGACTTCTACCTACGACCATCTACCTATTACCTACCCCTAACTACCTATCTACGTACATCACGACACAACGACCAACTCAACATTGATGGCAGCCTAGCATCAGGATTATATCACAGTGGGAAAGCGGTGGAGATTCCCTTTTTGCATTTCCTGGGTTTCTTGGGTTTGTTATTGGAACGGAGCATTGCAGGATGTGTGTGTTTGAATTAGTTAATTTGGATTTTGCGCATGTGGATGGACATATATCTGTACTGTACTTGGTCCATGTATGCTTGAGCAGGCACTTGCTCCCCTGACGGCCCAGAGGACAAGGTTACTTACTGCTGGGCGACATGTATACCTATACCCATTTTTGAAGGATAGTGTGAGATTTAGAGTGTATCGATGCATTGTACAGCCGCGGGATGGCTGAGAATCGTTGTGTTTGGATGTTGTATGAGCGAGTGAATGATGATGATTTGAGAGCTACAATGATAGCAGTGGATAGGAGCGTTGATTTGAGTTTAATAGCAATAAATGAATTTTTTTTTTTTTTTTTTTTTTAAAAAAAAAAATAGCTATCTAGACCCTTTCTTTGTGAATGAACAATGATTTTCATGCAATTCGCCCGGTCCTGTCCTCCCTTCAGAGGATCACGGCCAGCTACATGGATACCTAGCAGGCAGAGTACAATGTCACCTTGGTAGCTGCCGAGTCCCTCGGGATGAGGTGTGCCAAGCTGAACCACTGAAAACTTCTTTCTGGACAACAGTCCAAATGTTTTCTATATACAAAGAAAATAGTCAATATTTCCTTATTTTTGCATCTTTTTTTTTTTTCGTAGCCGGTCGATTAGATAATTCAAGTCAACCTGGACGCAAGGGCGCCTCCATTTATAGCACGAGGTATCCGTAGATCCCTACACGTTGCCGTTGCCCGTCTCACTCCACTACTCCGTCTTCCCACCTACCCACGCAATCCCCAGTCGCACGCTGACGACACCTCAACACCAACATCCACTGGGTACCTACTTCTGCCTACGCACCATCACGACTACATCTACAACTACGATACGACTACGACGCTCGCTACCGCCGCAGCAGACACGACCGATGAGGTGACCACCAGCACCAACGTCAACCAGTTGACGATCTTCGAGCTACAGCAACTGGCCGCTTCTTCAACATGAGTGCGCCGGGCAAGGGGTCGCGATGGGGGGCTTTCCTCTCCTCAGCGTTCGAGGGCGTCGAGAACCGCCTCGATAACTTGCTTGATGAGGAGGAGCATCAAAAGGCCCAGGGACAGCCGTATCATCAGCAGCAGGGAATGACGGTGCCGCAGCCATCGCCGAGCCCGAAGCCTGCTTCCACTGGTACGTCGCTCTCTTTATCTGCTTCTACTTTTCTCTCCTAGAGACCTTGGTTGTTCTCATTCCTGCGATCACCCACTGATCCCTGATTCTACGATAGCTCCTGCCCACAAGCCAAACCGCGCCAATGATCGTCTACAAGCTAGGCTGGCCAAAGCCATGGCCTCTAGAACCTCACAGTCCTCCCCCCGAAGCTCCATCGATACTGCCCGTGGCTCGGTGGATAAGGAGCGCCCTGCCAGTACAGAACCGGTCATCACCAAACCTCCACCCGAAACACCAGAGCCCAAGCCTGCTGAGCCTCAACCTCAGCCATCCGAGCCCTCATCCGCTGCCGAAACTCCTCCCATTCCTACAGAATATGCTCTAGCTACCTCAAAGGAGGACGAAAAAGATCGAGATATTCCGAAGCCAGCTAGCTCCGAGCAGGCCACGGTCGACTCCATTCCCAAAATTCATACGCCAGACGACCCAGTACCAGATGAGCCTGCAGTTCAGCCCGAACACGCCGTTCAAGAGCAGCATGACGAGAAACCCGCCGAGTCGCCAAAGCCCGATACAGAAACCCCAACCGAGGCTGCGCAAAGTGACCAAGACACGAACCAAGCCAACGCCCATCGTGAAGAGATTCAAGAATATATTGAACAAATAGACTCCCTACAGGCCAAGATACAATACCTATCGAAGAACGCTGCGGAAACCGCCAAGAAGGCAGCCAATGACGCCCCTGCAGGGAGCGAAGAACGCAAACTGGCCGAAAAGGATGAGAAGATTGCTCTACTGTTGGAAGAAGGACGGAAGCTCTCTACTTCGGAGCAAAAGTATCGAACCACAATTCGAAAGCTGCGCTCGCAAATTGCCGAAAACGAGAAGCAGGTCAACGAGCTCAAGAAGGGCAAGGAGAAAGCCTTGTCTGAGGCCGAGTCGCTACGTAATCGCGTTAACAGCAAGGAGGAGCAAGAGAAGCGAAACGAGGAAGTGCGAAAGGCGAGCGCTGCTCTCCAAAAGGAGATTGACACACTCAAGAAGGAAAAGGCCGCCAAGGATGAGGCCTACTGGCGTTTAGAGCAAGATTCCAAGGCCAAGGCGGAGCAGGCACAGATCGCCCATACCGAAGCTCTCAGCAAGGCACTGGCTGCTGAAAAAAAGCGCCAGGCGGAGCTTGAGGAGACAATTGCGACATTACGATCAGAAAAGGAGGCATTGGCCGAGAAGACGCGTTTAGATGAGATAGATTGGCAGGCAAAGCTTGACCGAGCAGTTGAGCGCGGCCGCAACGTCGAGGAAGAGCTCAAACTGGAGCTGAGGGCGGCTGAGAGTAAGCTCGAGGCGATGCGAGTGGCTGCCGAGGAAGCGTCCTCGGGCTCAGGGGGAGACATCAAGTTGATACGACACATTGAGACCCTCCAGTCGCAGTATGCTTCGGCCAGCGAGAACTGGCAAGGCATTGAAGCGTCACTCCTGACAAAGGCTGCTAATCTTGAAAAGGAGAGGGACGAGGCGCAACGGCGAGAGTCAGAGATGCGGAAGAAGGCCCGAGACTCGGTAAGTAAACTCACATTCTTGAGATCCGTTGAAACCGTAGCGCATCCTCTGACATGTAATTAGGCCAGCCGATGCAAGCGCCTCGAGGATGAGCTACAAGACGTCAGCCCTGCCCTCACAACCGCTCAGCAGGAACTGGAGACATGTCGCGAGCAACTTGCGACACTCAGGACCCAGCACAAGACAACCGAGACAGCTCTTGAACAAGCCCGAGCGGACCTTGAGAAGCAGCAGCGGGCTGCGAGCAGGGAAATTTCTGTTGAGGTTGAGCGACGACAGTGGGCGGATGAGGTTACTACACCAAGGACTCAGAGTCGGCCTGACTCGCCATTGCTCTCTGTTCCTCGAACCTTTAGCTCTGACCTCATCGGCCTGCCTGTGCCAGGAAGAGCGCCTCGACGAGTTCCCACGCCTGGAAGTCAGCCTGATAGTGCCGGCGAGGGTTTCTTTTTCGGTCGAAGAATGTCGAGCCAGCCCCCTATCCGTCCGAGTGCGCTCTCAACTGGCGGCCCTATGATGCCGCCACTGTCTCCCTTCGAACCGCCCAGCGAATCACCACGAGCAGCCTCGCCGCCGCCAGAGAGGGATTTCGGTCTTGAAGATGGTGACCCTTCCTCCCCACGCAACGTGGCCCAAGACATGATCTCAGTGTCAACCGTTGGGGCTGGCCCATCAGTGCAGCTCGTTGAAAGAATGAGCGCCGCAATCCGGCGGCTGGAGGCTGAAAAGGTGGCTGCCAAGGAAGAGATGGCCCGCGTGTGCAGCCAGCGAGATGAGGCACGGTCTGACATGGTTGGCCTGATGAAAGAGTTGGAAACTGGCAAGAGTGCTACGGCGCGAGTAACTCAGCTCGAGACCGAAGTGGAAGACCTCAACGCGCGATATCAGACAACGTTGGAGATACTGGGTGAGAAGAGTGAGCTCGTCGAGGAGCTCAAGGCCGACGTGCAAGACGTCAAGGAGATGTACAGAGAGCTAGTAGAGCGGACGGTGAAATAAGCAGCTAGCCAGCCAGCCAGCCAGCTAGCTGCTGGGCGCTTGAATGAATAGGCGACGTGTTGTTGTAATGTCTGGCGATTCTTTCTGACATCTATGTATTCTTAGGTACCTAGCTACCCCGACAGCTCAATACCCTCGCGCTCAGCACCCTGCAAGATATAATTGCGTACCTGTTGAATCGAAGAGTTAGACGGAGTTTACGGCGGGGAGCGGAAGACGGAGGGCGGCGTCTGTATGACGGATGGGGTCATTTCTCTAATTATACATACTTCCTTGTCTGGGGCAAGATCCAGAGCCAGCTCTTCTGCGCTGTTCTTGATGGTGAAGTCGGCGCCTTCTTTGAGGAGGGCAACAGCGGTGTCTCCTAACAGTTGTGTTAGTCGGCTTGAGAATGAAGGTTCTGTGATGGTCTACGTACCGTGACCCTCTGCGACGGCGTGGTGTAGAGGTGTGTATCCCTCATTGTCGGTAGGATTTAGGGGGCTCCGGTTCTTGAGCAGGAGGTTGACCATGGGGACTGAACCGACTGCTGCGGCACGATGAATGGGATACTGGCCTCGACGGTCGCGGAAACGTGTTGAGGCGCTGTTGTCGATGAGGATGCGTGCGATGTCGAGGTTCTTCTTTGAGGCTACAAAGTGAAGAGCAGTCTGCAGGCAACACTAGTCAGATGGCATACTTCAGGATCTGGTGGTGGACTTTTACCTGTCCGCTAGCATCTGTTGGTCGTGTTAGCCTCCGGGGATCTCGGATTGTGCATGTGGACTCTTACTCTTGAGGTTGACGTCGGCGTCCTTGGCGATGAGGAGCTTCACAACAGCCTCGCTCTCGGGGACACTGGCTGCGATCATGAGAGGAGACCACCCACTGTCGTCCTATCCTTGGGATCAGCTTGGCCACTTTATTATATAGCATTATATAAACCAACCTGAACATCAGCGTCAAAGCTGCGTTGGTTGGCCAGCAGCTGGACAATGTCCAAGTTGTTGGACGAGGCCGCCCAGTGAATGGGATATCGGCCATCGTCATCCTTTCGCTGCGAGAGTTTCGGGTCCGACTTTTGTGATTTTGTTAATGTCTGAGATCTATTATATGGTAAATATTACCAACCTTGAGCAATCCTTCAGCGACAGATACTGTTGGGTACGTATTAGATCGCTGATCCAACGGGCGCACAGATGTACATGATGATACTGACCCTGTCCCTCGCGAGCAGCCGTGTGCAGAGGAAACTTGTCTTCACTCGTCATTTTCGGTTTTTGATTAAATACGACACAAGGGGGATTATAGTAGTAGATTCAATATTTAAAATGATTCATTGGAAAAATCATGAAAGAAGAGATCATGCTCTTGGGGAGCGTCGACACATACTCATAGGCTGTAGCTCACCTTACGTACAACAGCTAGCTGTTAGCCACACAGAATCAACTGTGGCGTTTTAAACGCCACACGCGGCTGCTGCCCAGCCTTTCAACACTGACAACTTCCCGTCGCAACTTTTGCCATCGACTTTTCCATCCTCCATTCTCTTCAACATAAAATCACAACAACGAAAATCATGGAGACACCTCAGATACCTCAAGACGCGCTACAGCTCAGCGCGCTCGCCGCACAAAATGCCACAGTATCAAGAACGCTCTTTGCGCACACACACGCCCCCGAGCCGCCATCCACGAAGCGACAAAAGACCGACGACGCGTCCGAAGACCCTATCACGAAGCGACGCTTCCGCACCGAGTACGCCCACGTTGAGACGCTCCCGCCATCAATTACCGCCAAGCTGCCGACGAAGCAGCCCGGGAAGAAGGTTGCCAAGCCTGGCGCGCCAGCAAGACCAGCCATGAAGCTTCTTGAGGGTGCGCCTGGCTCCAAGGGTGGTGCGGCCAGGGCGGAGAGCACGCCGCAGAATATGAGCCTCACGACAAGAGGAGCGACGGCTTTCCAGCAACCCAAGCCCGAATGGCACGCGCCGTGGAAGTTGATGAGGGTCATTTCTGGTCATTTGGGTTGGGTGCGCAGCTTGGCCGTCGAGCCCAACAACAAGTGGTTTGCCAGTGGTGCTGGTGACCGAACCATCAAGATCTGGGATTTGGCCACTGGTTCTCTGAGGTTGACCCTGACTGGTCACATCAGCACTGTCCGTGGTCTTGCTGTATCCCCGCGCCACCCGTACCTCTTCTCTTGTGGCGAGGATAAGATGGTCAAGTGCTGGGATCTCGAGACAAACAAGGTCATCCGTCACTACCACGGTCATCTGAGCGGCGTCTACACCCTCGCCCTGCACCCAACTCTTGACGTTCTCGTAACGGGTGGTCGTGACGGTGTCGCCCGTGTCTGGGATATGCGCACCCGGAGCAACATCCACGTCCTCTCGGGCCACACTCAGACCGTCGCCGACCTCGTCTGCCAGGAGGCCGACCCCCAGGTCATCACCGGCTCCCTCGATTCAACCGTTCGCCTCTGGGACCTCGCTGCCGGAAAGACAATGGGTGTGCTCACCCACCACAAGAAGGGTGTCCGCGCCCTAGCGACGCATCCCTCAGAGTTTACCTTTGCCAGTGGCAGCACGGGGAGCATCAAGCAGTGGAAGTGTCCTGAGGGTGCATTTATGCAGAATTTTGAGGGTCATAACGCCATCATCAACACCATGAGCGTCAATGAGCAGAATGTCTTTTTCACAGGAGGTGAGCAGCAAGCATACAGTTTCATATATGATGAACATGTTAACTAACGGTTCAATTACAGGTGACAATGGCTCAATGAGCTTCTGGGACTGGAAGACAGGCCACAGATTCCAGTCTCTGGATACAACTGCCCAACCCGGCTCCCTGGATGCTGAGGCGGGTATCATGAGTTCGACATTTGATAAATCAGGACTACGTCTGATCTGTGGTGAGGCTGATAAAACGAGTAAGTTGCCATTATCAACCAAGTTATTGAGTATAACTAACAACCAACTCTAGTCAAAATATGGAAACAGGATGAGACTGCAACAGAGGAGACACATCCCCTAGACTGGAAGCCAAGCCTGGCCCGAAGGAAGTATTAAGAAAGACAGAGACGCAGAGAAAGGTGGAACATCTAATACAAGGACCATCCATATGTGTGTGTGTCCTGGGACGGGGATGCCCTCGCTGGGCTCTATTATTACATCTATTATACGCCGATACCCAATGCTTTAAGATCCCCATCATCGCGAAGGGCCATCTTCACTTCGTCATCTGCAATTGACAGGCGCAACTTGCTCGACCGCTCCGCACGCTGGGCCTCGAGGTTGATCAGACCCGCTGCTACCAGCTCGAGTGCCGCCGTGTGGATGTGGCCAGGCCTGGTCATGGGGCGCATAGCACCTGTCTGTGTGCCCTTGAGGCCGTTGTTGAGAACCGCCGCCACGCCTGGGAGCGCCGACGGGGCTCGAAGGCTTGCCCTGTGTATCTCATCCAGGGTCTCTCCAAAGGTTGTCTCGGCGAGACCTGTTCTTCGGATGCGCATCATGAGAGCGGCCATGAGGAGTTTGGACATTAGTGGGAGACTGCGAAGGTGTTGCTGGACGGGATTCGTGGTGGCCTCGTTGATGGCCTTTTTAATAGTGGCGATAGTAACACGCCCAACACCCCTCGGCTTGCCCTGGGACTCTGCCAATCGCTCTCGCTTGCTGGGGGTGGTTGGATCGCCAGGGGCATCGGCTTCAGCAAGCTCGACTGCTCGACGGCAAATATCCAAAGCTCTTCGAGCGTCACCGCTGACTGCGGCAACCTTGCGACTAGCAAATTGAATGGCGTCGGGGTCTACAATGTTTCCAGGCACTCCTTCTAATCGTGACTGAATGATTTTCATGAGTTGTTCGTGATTGTAGCCGGGGAATGTGATTCGTGTGAGACCTAAATCATGTCAGTCAGTGAATAGCGTTCAAAGGCTTTAAGTAGATGACATACCTAGACGACTGCTGATCTTGTTGCTCAGAGTTCGCTCTGGAAGATCCATGGTGTTGGCAACTGCAAGAACAATAAGACGACTATGTCGCAAGGTTGGCCAGTTGAAAAAGTTGTACATGACAGCTTGGTTCTTGGTCACCAGCTGATCAAGCTCGTCCATGAGCACCACGCAAGGGATACGACGTGGACTAGGGTTGCTGAACTCTCGTTCCAAGAGGTCCAGAGACTGAGCTGGACTGGCTCGCTGACCCTTGAGGGCCTCCCACAGAAGGGTATATGACTGATGAGGATCTGTAATCTTCATGCCGTTGATCTCGACAAAGATAAAGTCGTCGAGCTCGTCCGCACCAACAGCCTCTTCGAGTCGAGAGATGACCTCACGTACTGTTGCCGTTTTTCCCGTTCCTGGTGTACCCGAGATGTAGATACAGTTACCAGTACCATCTGAGATGGCGGCCTCGAGGTGAGAGTATACAAGCGAGAACTCTCCCTCTCGACATGGGAGACTAGTAGGAACGGAGGAAACGTGCAGACGTGAGCGAGCTATTTGGAATGGCGAGTTTTCAACTTGGCTTGGCGATAGTCTTCGAGTTGCCAGCGGCGTGAACTCGAGTCTCTTACTTGTACTCCTGTATTCAATTAGCAAACGAGAGGGTTAGAAGTTGGCATGGCCATCGCCATCTTCACTGACCTCTTAGTACGGGAGCCAGGTTCAATCTGGCTTCTCCGAGAAGTTGGCGTGGCCACTGTCGAACCTCGTCCCGTCTTGGTAGGAGTCTGCGGTGGCGGATGATACGCAGCTTCCGCCGGCGAAGGACTTCTAGCCTTTCTACGACGTCGAGTAGCTTTAGTTCCGTTCTTGATCATGTCCATCATGGTGAACAAGTCATCCTCGCCACGGTAAACCTCCTCCCAGATGAACTCATCCGTGTATGTTGCCGTTCGAGTGTTGCAGCCTCGCCGGCAGACAAACGTCTTCCCATACTCGGGATTGTTTCGAGGAATACGTCCTTGGGGGTATTTGGAGAGGAAGGAGTCGAGGGATGTAACTTTGGCCTTGCCGTTAATCGAGGCCAGGGGGTTGATATCCCATGATGGAGAGATGTAGAGTTCGTTCTAAGTCATGTTAGAAAGTTATGGATGCCAAAATGTCGTTACGAATTACCCAGTAGTAGTCGGACCGCTTCTTATCCTTATTCCGAATCTCCTTTTCGCTGGAAAACCACATAAAGTTGGCCGCCTTCTCTCCCTCGCCATCATCCTCGACAAACTCGCAGATCAAGGCAACCCAAGCCTCATTTGACCCATCAGCCTTGAGCATGACGATATCACCGATGCGACACTCGAACCTGCCAATCTTGGCCCCGACAATCTTATCCCCCGTGACTTTCCTTCGCTTTCGATCGCTCTGGGGCTCGTCACTCCTCTCGGCCGTCGGGCTGGTGTTGTAGATCCATTCCCACAAGGGTTCTTCGCCGGCGAGCTCATCTTCAAAGTCGTTTTGGGATGCGCCTGGTAATTGGCGTTTTGCTGAGCTGACGGGGGCCATTTTTATGTCATTGATGGTGATGAGCGTGGTCGAGACGATTTACGCGTCGTGGGAGACGCGACGAGATAGAGAAGGTGGTTGCTATGGGATGTGCATGTACCGGGGGTTTGCAGTTATGCGATGGCTGTCTACAACTTCAGTGGACTCCTCCCCTTTCTCGACCCCAGATATCAAGCACATCCCAATTCCTTAGAATTCTGCTTGACAATGTCTCTTGTTCTCCATGTATCGATTTATGCTTCTTGTGCTCTTGTACAATCACAATTACCACATTAAAGCCACCCAAGCCTCTAATTGCACGCCTCTCACGTCCAACCGTTGACATGTAGCCAGACTTTATGCAGCACATCAAAAGTACTTGAATGCAAGGCACAAAAAGTCACTCCCAGAGCCTGCTTCATCGAATCTGCTGCATCTCAGGAACTGCATATCGTACCTGCGCCAAGCGTGACTATTGCGATTCTAGACTCATTTCCATTTCATGCCAATGACGGCCCGTCCCCCGCATCAAGCCTATATCCACCACAAGTCTCAGCCATCTGAGCCGTATAGGGCAGATACCCGTCTATATCATTCCCAAGAGGTTAACAGTGGCTGGCCTGCCGCAGCTGAGAAGAGCGAGTCCCCCACGATGCCACAAGGCAGTGCTACTATAGGGTTAGGCACGCCTCGAGACATGATCTCTTAGAACGCATGGCTACGGGGATACAGTTGGAACAGGTGCCGGGTAACTTTTGATGCAGAATCGGCTGCTGCTGGTTGATGGCTATGACATCAACCATGGATTCAACAGTAACTGCTGTTGCAAACTGGGCTTATATCATTCAGCTGCTGCAAGTGAAGTTACCTGACGCCTCGGGGCTGTTTGTGGATAGGTAGGTATGTGAGCGCAACATCATAACCTGCCGCCCAACTCTCCCAATGGCTGAATCAATCACCAGTGACCGGTAACTGAATAGAGACGGAGTCTTCTCGGCGTTGACCCGAATTGGTTATCATTACAAACAGATTCATCAAGTGTGCCGCTTCCACTCTATCTAGCTCCCTCCTCAACCGCCTACTTACACTGAGATAGGATAATACTGATAATACTGTGGGGATGGCAACCACCTTGGTCTCTTTGGGCTGCCACTGGCGAGCTGAAGCCTCAATGACTGTGACTCGCGATCCTTCACTGCATGACAAGCCAGACTAGCAACTGATGTCTCTCCACTTGCACTTTGCCGTTCATCGAGGCATGCTCCCCTATACACCAAGAACCACACCGAGGAGATCGACGAGAAACTATTGAGTCTGAACTGGCCATGTCTTAGTCGAAACTCGTCAGCTGCTCAAACACAAGAGTCTGGATCTTCAAACATGCTCGTTGAACTGCCTCCAGCCCCCCTCCTTCAGCCCAGGTGATGACGCTTTTGCCGGAAGAATCTCCTTGTTCGGAATAGCTGTTTATGCTGTCTCGCCAAAACAAGAACGAAGAGAGAGTGGCTAGCTGATGTGATGCCACTCGCTGTTTGCCGCCGGCTCGAGCTGAGCTGGGCTTGGTTTTCAGAAATCACTCGTGCGTATGAGGCTTGTCGGGGCATCTTTGCCAGATTTCTGAGCTCCGGAGACCTGCTCAGACCCAACAGGGAGATATTGAAGGGCGATGTTATGAACGAAAGAATGTTGAAGGGGGAAGCATTGCGTGGACAGGAAGAAACCGCAAGGTATAAAGGGGCAGGCTACCCTCCTCAATCTTGTCCTTTTCCTCAACACAAACACAATATCCCAAGCAAACACAACCTCTAAACACTTTCCAAAGACACTTCAGTCTCAAACCGACCTTCATCTTTTCAACATGCCTTCCAACTTTGGTGCCGCTTCTCCCAGCCGTGCTGCGGCCTGGAAGCTTGATCTTCCCACCTCGTCTCATCCCGCTGAGTCGGTCAGACTTCCGGATGACGGCAGCAAGGACGCCGAATCCATCATTGGAGAGGATGAGCGTGTCCTGGTTGATCATGGTGATCTCCAAGAGGGTGGCAAGTACCGCTGTAAGTACCCCTGAGTCGAGTGCATTCCTCACTTGAAGACGCACCTTTACTGACAGTCAACAATAGCTATCGTCAAGATCCAGTCCAGGTTCAATGACAAAACCGGCCGCGCCGTCTGGATGATCGGTACCGGTTGGCTGATCCGCCCGGATCTCCTCGTCACTGCCGGACACGTTGTCTACGACCATGGATACCGGTACGGTCCGGCGGACCAGATCAAGTGCTACATCGGTTACAACGGCCGCGACTCTGTCAAGACCTCAGCTGTCCAGGCCCGATATGGTCTCAACGTCATCTCCACGGTTGAGTGGATCGAATCGCCCAACAACCGAAGCCGTGACATTGCTTTCATCCAAGTCGACCGCCCATTCACCGGAAACCTGCGCACCTTCAACTTCACCAAGACACCCCCTTCGGGCCAAGGCATCGTTCTCGGCGTTGTTGGCTATCCAGGTGACAAGTCCCTCAGGGATGCCGATGGCGAAGATGAGAAGGGTGCCCAGATGTACGAGGAGTTCGCAAAGACCGAGTTCGACTTGGCTGCCAGCCCTGGCAACATGGTCGAGTATCGAGTCTCGACCTTTGGAGGTAAGCTGTGTTCTCTTTTGAATATGTAACCACCTGGTTCTAATCCCGCAACTAGGACAATCTGGCGCCCCCATCCTGCGCAAGGCTCGTGGCCAGTTTACCAGCATCGGTACCCACTGCTATGGCGGTGGTGGCCAGAAGAGCAACTCGGGCAACGCCATTGGTGGTGTGTACGGAAACAACTATGATGCCTTCATTGGCCTGTTCAACATCGGCAAGCAAGCCTTTGGAACTGCTGCCAACATCAAGAGGATCGACTGCCAAGCCAACGGCAACTCTTCCTCCGGCACAGGTCTGAACGGGAGCCTTACCAGCGGCCTCGACAAGGGTGGCTATGCCAGTGCTGGATCGAACGGCAATGGCTTCAACAACAACGGCTTCACCAGCACCGGATTCAACAACACGGGCTTCAACAGTACTGGATTCGACAACATCAGCTCTGGCAAAGACTACAACGGGAGTATGGCCAGCGGCCAGAACCGAAGCAGTGTTCCCTCGGGTGACCAAGCCGAGTTCTTCAACATCCTCCAGACAGTAGCCGGGGTGAGCTCTGCAGTTCTTCCCATCGCCTCCTCTCTGCTTGGGCCCGTGGGTTCGCTCGCCGGCACGGCAGCAGGGCATTTCCTTGGAAAACTGTCCAGAGAGAGTATGCAGTCCGAGAGTGGCATGGCCAGAGTGCCTGGCAATGATGATGCCATTGCTGCTCGGGCACTGGTTGCTGAAGCAGCCCTTGAGGCCATACTGTCGGCCAACGAGTCCCCTGAGCATCAGGAAGTCATCAAGAAGATGAAGGACATCTGGTCGACTAGTGCTCCCAACGTTGATGCCTTGGCCCCCGTGCTTACCCCAGGTCTCACAGAGTGTGCTCTGGACATTGCTTCTCATCGACTGGAAAGGGTCACCACTGGTACCACTCGCCAGGGGCAAGAAAGCACTCTGCTTCCCGAGCGCCGCGACCTTGGCATTTCGATCCATGAGGCTAGTGGTGCCGAAGCCGCCTTTGTCCAGGCTATGTATGGACCAACCCGCCCACTCGCCGACGCAGAGGGAGGCTGGAACTGGCTCGGACCTGTCATCAGCACAGTGGGCGAGTTTGCAGTCCCCATTGCGAGCAAAGCGGCCGGTTCCGCCCTTTCGAGCGTTGCTGGATCGCTTGGGGGACTGCTTCGTAGCGAGTCTATGTCAGACAGTCTCAGTCCCAATGAGGAGGCGACCCGAATTCTCCTCAAGCGCGCCTTGATGGCAGACACGGCACTCCAGGCCTTGATGACCCTTCCCCTAGAGAAGCTCGAGCGCCTGCAGGTCACGAACAACAACAGTGGCGAGACCGAGGGCATCATCGACTTCATCAAGACTGGTGTGCAGAAGCTTGGCCCTACGGTTTTGAACGCTGCCAAGAACATGGCCAACAAGTACGTGCCCATCGCCATCAACTATGGCGCAAAGAAGATCTCGACCCATCTTGGTCTTCCTGCCGAGGCCCTTCCCAACCGAACCATCCGCAAGCAGCCTTCTTTCCGGGACTCGCTCAATGCTGGAAACATTGTCAAGGTGAGCCATGTCCAGAATAAGCCCGAGGAATCGGGTAGCGTTGATCTTACTGCCCTTCTCCTGGCTCGTCAGGAGGTCTGGAAGCCGTCCAACGTGTGGCGAAAGGACTGGGACGACAACGATGATGGCCCTGTCATCATGACTCGACCGCCCCCCGACTTTTGAGTCGAGCAGCTAACGACGTACAGGTCAACTAGTCGACAAAGTTGCCCTAGGGCGATGTTATGGATCGATCGAGGAGTGTAGTGCGAACGCACTCGCGGGAACCGATAATTCCTTTCTTTGAGGGCGTGAGAATGCCTGGTGACGAAGGCTGGGTTCTTGAGAGGAAGACTGAAGCCTGAGTCGTTTGTTTCTTGAATCTTTTTCCGTTCTTTGCATGATAAATGTCATTGCCGTTGTGGAAAGTGGAAGTCATGGGAGGTTGTACAAGGCCCCGGTTTGTGCGAACGCAGGCATGCGCCAATCGAGTGTTACCCCTGACCTCGAACTCTCCCGGAACGGACAGACGATGGTATTTGATTGCCCATAGTATTTTCAACATGAAATTTTATTGCTTTTCCTAAAGTTTGCGTTCTTTTGAGCTCCCTTCATTCAAGTACCTCATTCGAGATGAAGACGGGAACTGGAAGCTGCAGGTACCCGCCCATTGACACGGCGCAGGGGGCGTGGACGCGAACCTGCCCGCTTGCCTAGGTAGGTGGGCGTTGAAATGCAAACAAAGAAGGAGCGATGGACCTACCTACCTATTTCCATGCGGACCTTCAATGATTCAGTGACCAACATTTTGGAAAATGTTTGCCTTAGGATTCGACTTAAGCCCCAGGGGCTCCTCCCCCCTCCCTCGTTACTCACTGCCAACATAACCTGCCCAACACAACAACAATACGCCAAGCCTTAGAAGCCACTGCACCAGTTTCTCGTCGCCTCTTCCCATTCGACTCTTGTCCCTCGACGTTGCTCAACTTGACGAAAGGAAGTCACCATGCCGGGCGAGTTCGGAAGGGGAAAAGGAGGCTTCAGGCCGGGCATGGCTCCTGCTTCCAGGAATTCTTTCGCAAAAACCAAGGATGACCATATGCCCACTGCCAAGTCTATCTTCCAAACTTGGGGACGAGAAGCCCGCCAGGCTGAGCATGATGAATTTCTGGGTCCCGCGCCCGCTGATAAACAGCTCATCCAGGTAAGGCCAAGAACCCATACTGGCGCATAGCACACTGACCTAGACACCAAGTTGACACATGTTATTCCTGGGAAAGATTTGCTTCCCCCGGAACTGGATGAACCAGGAGCCCTCGACGATATTCGCAGGCAATACGGGGTCTACATCACCCGTGTGAAGCCAAATGTGCTTGACCTTCGCTGCGAAACCATCGGTCGCCTCCAACAGGCACTCCAGGCTATCAACTGGGCCCTTCGCGATATGCGTCTCTCTAATGAACATGCTTCTGTTCGGTTCTTGGTCCAAAGACCAACTAACGCTCTCATCCATGACATGATAACAATCGAGCTTGGGAAACGACCAACCTTTCTCTGCCCTAGCCCATCTTTGGTCAGCAACATGTCGTCCATGAATGATCATCTACCTCAGCTTGCTTCTAATATGGCAATCTCAGCCGAGGGCCTGGTGGCGATCAACAAGAGTATGGCATTTCGTATCAACTTTGGCCATCTGATCATCGGAAAGAAGAAGAAAGGATCTGAAGACGAAGTTAGCATTGGCGACTTCACCAAGCTCATGGACATGCACTCTGTCCGTGGCGGCGCCAGCTTTGAGCCCAAGTATGCAACCTACAATATCTTTCCATTTAACAAACATATCTAACCTCGGCAAGATTGCCAAACCCTGAGAAGGCGGAGAAGATTCTCCAGTTCCTCGTCAAACCAGAGCAACATGTTTGCCGAGCCCTTAAGGATGTTGAGCGAACCTGCGAGTTCACTATTGTCACTGAGGACCAGGAAATCAAGGCAAACGCAAACTGCAACCCCGGGCAGAACATGAAGCTCGCCATGGTTCGGGCAACTAGACCCGAGGCCTGGGGGCGTCTGAACTGGACGGTAGTTGCTCCTGACATGTAAGTTCTCTACATCTGAAACGTACGTATGATCTGACGCACATTGCTATTTAGGAAATTCGACTGGAATTTTAGAGTCGATGCCTGGGACAAGGTGGACGTTCCAGCTGCTTTCCAGGACCTCTCCGAGAAAGTTTGCCTGACCGCAAATGTCAACAAACAAACTCTTCTCGCGATCCCCACTGTCAATACCGCCAGACTTGCGGCCCTTGAAGACGAAATCAAGCAGATCCGGGTCAAATCTTCGGCTAGGTTTCCATTCAGGGACAGTTCGTATGTGCTTGAGATCAGCGTCACCAAGGCCATCAATGGGTTTCGTGCAGCAGGGGGGCCTGAGGTTACATGGAGCGTTGAATTGTACGCCCCTCATTGGGAGGAGAGTGTTAACCACATGAGCGGAGGACGCAAGGTTTGGGGAGAGGAATTGGAGAACATTTGGACGGATGAGGGCCATGATCTCAAGTCGAGGCTCGGAGGTTTCTGCCGGGTCATCCTGGAGGTCCAGGCTCTTTTGAACAGAGCAGAGGCCAGTGTCGCTTCGCAGTAGCGTGCGTCCAAAGGCACTGACTGGCCTTGCTGGCTGGGTCGTCTCCACGAGCTCCTCGTTCCCCGAGATCCTATCTATTTTTCTACTGAGCAACAAAGGGTTGGCTAGCCTTGTTGTGAGCTTCATGCCTGCTGTTGGTCAGCCTGCCCTTGAGCAGCCATGATCTTTTGCCTCAGAACTAGTTCACCATGTTAGCAATGAGCAAACAACTTGTCAGTAGCGTGACCTACCCTCCTCAATCGTCCGTGTATTGGCTTGCTTTCGTTGCACGATGACCTCCAGATCCTTCAAGTTGTTGCCGAGTTCCTCAACCTTGCCCTCATAGAACTTTTCAGCAGACTTGAGTTTCTACACAGCTGTCAGTCAGCAACTCAGCCTCATAGTAGGCTCCAGACCACCCACCTTTTCCACCAAGAAGCCAGTTCCCACGTCTACCAGGACGGTCTCGGCATCAGAAAGCTCTCCACGGACGTATAGTGAGTTGGTCAAGGGGACCAGGACAGAGTTGGACCCTGCAATATGTTAGATTATATATTCGTTGGTGGATCGCGGGGTGCTTGAGCGATGGGGCGGTGGCGCGAAAGGCAGTGGGTGGGACGAAGGAAATCGCACCTTTGGGAGCGGCAGCTCGACTCTGAACGCATCGCAGACACTCCTTGAACTTGGTCTGGGCTCCGTGGAGCTGGGCGAAGGACGTCGTCAGGTGCTCGAGCTCCTCGTCCAATTGCTTCTTAACCTGGGCGAGTTGCTGGGGCTCGAGCGTGTCGAGGTTGACTACGCGCGTATAGGTTAGCGATGGGATTCAGGGG
>JABCKD010000940.1:0-44191 GCA_013186415.1 Fusarium sp. NRRL 66088 | reverse complement strand
GACCAGCGAATCCCCGCTGTTGCATGTTTTTTTTTTGTTTCTTATTCTAACACAACTCCAGGCCTGCCGCGGCAGTAGTAGCACTGTGACTAGCAATTGCAAACCAGGTATGTCTGTATTCATTAGTTAGAACTAAGGGACATCATGCTCCTTGGCGCCACATCAACTCCTAAATAACTCGGTTCTATTAACACTACCTATCTACCCCTTTACTATTAACATAAATCTGCATCTCGCTATGTAGAGATATTTCACTATTACTCTTATTATCCATTACACTTCCATCCGTATTAGCTAGCAAATAACTCACAGGCCGCTCTAATCCCAATAACTCGACTAGACCTACACTAGCAAATCTCCCAACTGAAGGCATATACTAATATCGAAAAAAGGCCGCTCGGTATTGCTCCCCTCTTTGTCACCCCTTCTAGCCTCCTTTTGATAGAGCGCAATTATTCTGTGCGCTCTAGAGTAAACCTAGTAGCCTTTGTAAAACATTTTACGTTTCTCCTCGGAGCTCCATTTGGCTTCTTCATAAATCGGGGTTGCGCTATCCAGAGCCGTCTCAGCCTATATGACGATATCGTCTAATAAAGCCAGAATCGTCGCCTCCATCGTGAACCAGCCGCCGCAAGTCGCCCAGGGCATTTGTGCGTATATTAACCACCTCGGGGGCATAGGCCCGTTATTAGAAACATTCCTCGACAGCTCGATCAATATGCTGGAGTTCTACAACAGTTTCCTCCTCTTTGCCTATTTCTTCTTTACACCGCTAAAGACAATCACGACGTTACATAAGCTCGGCCTCGAGGCGCTATGTCGAGAGATGTCAAACTCGATCACCTGAGGCCGGCCAGGAGGTCTCTCATCCTCGCCTAGGTATATTAGTATTATTACTCCCTGGTGACTAACATAGCCGTCATGGCGATCATCGTCGTTGTCTCGGATGCGACTATCCCTTGGCAGGAGCTGAGATGTGACGTTTGCCAGTAGGTCTTCGATCTCTATCGTTTGCCTCACCTCGCGATGCGGGGGCTTCACTTGTCCTCATTCTCGCCGTCATTCTTCCCAATATAATCGAGGGAAACCTTGGAGTACCAAGACAATGCTTAGGTAGTTTGTATTTCTTCGTGGACTCCTGAGCTTCCAGGATTGGAAGCTGGTCCAATTCCAGCACGGTGAAGATGAACCATCTTCTGGCCCAGCTATCCCGGCTCGGGCCGGGCTTCAACTATGATAAAGAATATATTATCAACACGCCATAGCATGATATTCCAACACTAACACAGTGGCCAGCAGAACCAAAATACCATCTAAAACAGATAGAGGTACATGATTATGAGGACCCCAGACTCTCTAGGTTTCTCTGCTGGGATGTTAATCTTACAACACTCGTACTCTTAGATTTCAGTTGTTGTGTAGAGCTCCAAGTGTAAATCTCATGACTTGGTGCGATCCGACATGAAATCGTCTTAGTGCCTCACGAGCCCCGGACTAAAATGCATCATCCTAGAACAAGAGGTGGAAGTTTTGGGTGTAAACTAGACAAGTGGCCAGTTCGAAGAGTCGCTCTTTAGGCACAACGACGGGCCTTTTTTGTTCTGACAATTAGAAACAAACCAGAATTATTGGTTTGTTCGTCTACTCAAGCTAACACCAAGTACTTCGGCCGACACAACGAGATGGCAAGTGTTATAATTGTCTCTAACGACGTGTTCAAGTGGTCGTCATCAGCCATCCGAGTAGAAGGTCCAGTTATTAATATGTGACAGCATGAAACCCCAATATTATAAAACACCGTAACCTAATTATTCAAATTTTATAGCAGTAGCTATAGAGGGAATAGAAGTGTCAGGCTGCCTAACGGTCATATCAGTTGAGGTATTGCGTGGATTTTTAGACACAACATCATTGTTTTTAGCAAGTTGATGCAAGCTAAATTCCGAGATTTGGATCCGGCACGGATAGCATTGCCTCCAACCAGTGGCCTTTCCGCGCAGTGGAATGAACCCGCATTGCGTATGGGTCACAGCAGGTTACGCTCCATGAGACTCAATATCCAGGAGATCAATGACTTTCTAATAAAGCGAGAGACGAGAATAGCAACCTCATAGCCTAATAGCATGGGCCATGATGGGGCAGAGAGCAAATGGAGACAACGGTCAGTCACGAGACAGGCAGTCATTGCAAGTACTAAATCGACGCCAAACTACTTAACCGGCTCGGGAAGTCGCATCAAAAGTTTCTTCTTCTCTTTTTCTTTTCTCTGAAATAATGACAAGAAACTCCTAGCTAAAGAGCAAAAGACGGAGTTAATTCCTCTTCTTTCTAGACCTAGTGCGAAAAAGAGTCAGGAAGATTACTCTACAGCGACGATGAAGAGTATTTATGATTTCATTCTATTTAAATCTAGATATACTTATAACTTAGGTGACTTGAGGAAATTATAGTCTTAAATAAGGTGAACGTTTCAGTAACATAAAGATGTTAACCCCCTCGAAGACCGTCCTAGCGCGTAGTAAGTTATGGCACAAGGTTGAGCGTTGCCAGAGTTTATCACATCAACCTACCCTACATGGCGGCTTCCAGCCACATGTGGCTTTTATTTTCTCCATGATGAAAACGGACCAAATCTCTGAGGGGTTAATAATCTTAAGCTCGCGATGAAGACCACCGAACCTAAAGTTATGATTTTTGTTTTCCTGGCTGGAGACACTATTAATAAAGGGAAATATGTATTACAGAGGTAAGAATACTATCGGGCAGCAAGCCCAGCTTTCAAAACAACAATTGCAGCCTATCCCCTCCCTCGAACCGTATCAAGTGCATCACTAATGAATTATCTTCCCCACGGCCTTCTTCCTTGCCCCCTAGCTCTATCCTTACAACGATGCCGATAAATGCGCCCTCAAGAGGTTTTAGAACTCTGTCTAGACCTCTCAATATGCTTCACGCATCTGTTCCTCATCTTCTCCTTGGAGTTATCAGCGGCGGCGAGGAGGAGAGTGATGTCGGCCTTTGCATTGCTTTGCTTGTCCTCGGTCCGTCTCTACTAGGGCCGAGTACGACGATGAGAGCGAGCTCGTCTATGGCTTGACTTGCCGGCCCCAGTTTCACCCTGCATCTCATTGTCTTCTCGGTTGGCCGCGGCCCTTCCTTTCTCCTTCACCCTGGTGGATTGGGATGCCCTATCCTCGGCCGGCACATCCAGTCCACGGCGCTCAATCTCCGCTTTGACGCTCTCATACAAGGGGGTTGAACCGGTGGTTTGCGGAAGACTGCCACGTCTGTTGTCAATATACCACTGAACTAGCGGGATGCCTCCGAACCGCATTGGTCTTGGCTCGGTGTTTGGGACACGGAAAGGCTGGGCTGAAAAAGGCTGTGGTGGAGGTTGAAATGAAGAACGATTGTCTCGAGGGTTACACTCAGGGGTGATTCTGGGACGAAGCGGGAGCGACTCGCCGCCTTGGGACTGAGGGTGTGACTGGACAAAATCCTGTCGAGATCTCGCTCTTGTGTCACTGAGATCCGGGTTTGCATAAGCCGCGGTTCGCCACTCATCGAATGGATGATACCCCTCCTGCGCCCGATGGCCTTCCCGGCTTTCATAGATATTTTCGTCTAGGAATGAAGCGGGGACGGAGTGTTGACTGGGGGCTGGAGTTTGATAAGAGCCTTCATAAGAATATTCGTCGGCGTCAGCGTGATATCGCGGTTCCCAGTCTTGCGAGCTGTCACGGTGATTGGATGTGATGGGACACTCGGAGACACGGGAGACGTCGCCCTGCTGCGGATTGTGGACGTCTCCATAATGTCCCTGATGCACGTCATGTTCCTCTGCAGGTGGTCCCGCTGCTCCCGTGAAGGTCTGGCCTCCAGAAGTCGGACGGGTCCAAGGTGTTTGCACAGTCCGCTCAGGCTGTGGTGAAACGATTGGAGCAGTTGCGTAGCCTCGTCGGTAGGCATTCTCCACAGAGACATTCCCGTCGCCATCGACTCTGTCTGGCTGTTGCGCCATAGAGTGAGTTTGACCCTGCTTCTGCTGGCCCAGGTCTTCATGGCGGCTATCCCCCTGAACGAACTCCCCTAGCCTCGACGCAGCCCAGCGAACGGTGGACATCCCTGCTTCGAAAGACGAGCTCTTTGGCGGTAATTGGCTCTGGACAGTAGGTTCCGCGTTTGTCTCTGGAGCGTGCCCGTCGACAACTGCCTCCACGTTGCTTTGAACAACTGTACCGTGTTGCCCATCCAGTTTCGTCATGGCCTTTCTCCAATGCGCCCTTGTGGATGTGAACGACTGCGTAACACATCCTGACGCATCTACCCACTTGTCTGGGAACATTTCTTCGCCTTCCTCGCTTTCTCGGGGCGGGGAATACTTTTCCATCCACGCAAGATCGATTGGGGTGAAGCCTAGGTCGTTTTCTTGGGTGCCATGTTCAAGGAGAAAACGTCGAAGTTCCCTTCCACGACGGGTGTAGTCGACTTTTTCCTTGGACATGATGGCTGTGGTTCTGTACTGGTTGTTGAAAAGGCGGGAATAGATGGTTTTGGTCGGCCTTTTGTAGATGACTAAAGAAGGGGGGAATTGGGGCGAGGGCATAAGGTTACCCAGAAGAAACTGAAAGGAAACTGGGGTTGCTGATGGCTGAAGGGAAAGACGGAAGATGGCAGATGATCTTGGTGTTTTGTGACAAGAATGTAATAAGAACCTTTCAACAGTTAAGTCCTGTTGTGGAGTTTTTCTGTTGGTAGGATTTGCCGTTGGGGGTGAGAGGTATCTAATGGAGGATCACCGTCCAGCTGACCGCTGTGTTTAGGTCTAATGAAAGCCCGGTAAAATATCCTTGGCCAAACCGGCCACATAGAGAGATTTCTTTATCCTTCCAACTGTTGTGGCCTGATACGAGATGGGCTGCCTTATGCGCCAGGAGGTGATATGTTATAGAAAGGCAAGACCAATGCCAAGCACATCAGCACTAACCCAGCAGGGGGAGAGTGCTGTCTGGTATTGTGTTTGAGCTTTTTGCTTTTCTATTGTGGCTATGAGTCGGTTGGTATCATGGCTGAATAAGGAACTAGTGCAGGGTTCTCTGATATATCACTTTGTGGAACAAAACCATGTCAATAAACGAAATGTGGCTTGCGGATGCAAGGTGAATAGCAATAGCCCCTGAGTGATTTCAGGCATGGCTTGAATATTGAAACCAAGAATGACTGGTTAACCCCCTGACTGCTACACCCCCACTGCCCCTCTCAACCACTCAGACCAGAGTCTGCGTCCAGCCCGGAAGAGTGTATAATGAAGAGCGCCGTTTATGGCACATATTGGGTGTTTTCAGGTAATATTCAGGACATAGAGAACGTGCATTTTATCTACCCTCACTATCACTCTTTCCGGGCCCATAAGCGTCTATCTCACCCCTATCGTCATGGCTCTCCACCGCCCGCCATCAAACACACAGCTGCTCCAGTGCCTTGATTCTTGACTGCCGAAGTTTTTCATCATCCGTGGGTTTTTTCTTAGTCAACGCGGGCACAAACAATTGGGCATAATTCCCTCTGGCATGATCGTCGGAAAGGAGCGACCCAATCTCCATCAACGTAAGCATATGATTATCCTTGATCCCCAAGTTATCGGTTGCTGTGAGACCAGCATCTCGGGATGGCAATTGTCGCGCCACCCAGTCCAGATCTGCACTGGTATGTTCGGCGGTGGCCATTAGGATGGCTTTAAGTACGCGGTGATGCCATTGTTTTCCAGGCGAAGAGGAGAATGACTGCGGGTAGAACGGCTCACTGGTTGCATCAAGGCCCAGCGCGTCATGTAGAGGCTTGGGAGTCGAGTAAGGGGAGCGCTGGAAAAGCTTCCAGTGGGCGTGACAGGCACGAACATGCCAGTCCTCAACCTACGAGAGTTTGCGTCAGTGAAAGGGTGAAGATAGGGATGGGGATTAATTACATCCTTGGTTGGCCAGCCGGTCATCATCCATGGTTCCATCAGTGGTTCCATGAATGCTTCACCACCATCGGCCGTGGGGTGAAACCAGGTGAGACTGACCACGGCAGCCATGATGGCGCCGAGGGTATATACGACAACTACAAGCATGACAAAGACCTGAGGAGGCGACTGTTGAGGTTGTATCTCTGTGAGGTGAAGTTTCGGTGAAGGGATTTGATGCAGAGAGTCAGGTTAATAGGAGCGGGGCAAGAGGCGATATCCGAACTGACAAGATTGTGGTGTCATCATGTATTGATAATTCCCACTGTTTCTATTCCAGTTGGTGGCTAGCTTTGGAGACGTCATTAATGACAAGAATATGAAAATCAAGGCGAAGCAAGACGGGGTGATAGGGGTTCGTTCAATGTGACATGAGAGCAAGGCTGAAAGGCAGACCCGTGACTTACCTTTCTTTGTCCAGATTATGACATATCAGCCCCCCTGGCTAAGGCAAGTTTCAGTACGTACCTGTCCCATCTTTCAGGGTCAACGAGACTCCCGTCCCTTGTTGACCAATTCGCTCCTGAAATCTCTCTGCTACCCAAAGGTCTCGCCTCCTGTTGGCCCTTGAGCTATTTAACCTGGAATCAGCACCTCATCTGCACAGTTGTTGAGTACCCGACTTGCTCCATCGAATATTGCCATCATCTCTGCGCATATCTCATAATTGCCCCGAACTGATTTTCTCTGATATCCTTTTCACACCAACTCTGCTCATCTCCAAAAATTGTTTTCTTCCATTTTTCGGCCTATCTCCCTCCCACGTGCCAGTCATCATGTCTGACCAGCCAAACCAGCCAAGCAGACTCACACCTGAAGACATAGCCAGAATGCGCCAGAGCGCGGCAGCTGATCCAGCGTACAGACCTGGATCCAGACCTCAGTCTGCTGCAGCAGGAGGCCTCCGGCAACGTCCTGAAGAGCCCCACGCTCGGCGGCCTGCGAGCCAGGGAAGCTCACAGCCTCAGGGGCAACCTCCTGGTCGACCATCGTCGAAGCCTACGGATCACCGTCAAAGCCCCTCCAATGGCCCATTCCAGCCACCGTTGGAGCCCATCGTGGATAACTCTCCCAGAATGCCGCCGCCGCCGGGAGGCTTCTGTCGAGCCCGTCAAGGTCCGTCGACCCGACCTCCTGAGCATGGTCCTTCAAGGCCTACAAGCGGGGCTCAAAGGATACCTAATCGTCAGAATGGGCATTCTCATTCTCAGCCATCCCACCAGGGCTCAGACAACCGGTATACGCAGCCCCGTCCTCAGCCAAAGGGCGAGGCCCCTCATGATGATGGCCAACGACATCAGACTCCGGCCGGAGACCCGATGTTCAACTACGGCCATCATGAGAAACCCCGTCCCCCCAAACACCAGTCCTCCGATGGCCATTCCAGTGAGTCCGGTACTGGTGCAAGAAATGAGCACCAACGCCCCAAGCATGGCGACGGACATGCTTCATATAGACACGGTGACCAGGAGGAGCCCCCCCCTAGTTCTCATCCTGGATCACACTCAAGACGAGGCTATCAACCTCCCCCTAGTGAGCAGCCTCCTCCGCCATATTCCAAGGATAGCGACGCACGAGAGGAGTTTAAAACGGGCAACACCCGACGACAGCCTGATCATGGTCGCCGATTTCAGCCCCTTCCCCATCATGCTGTGAACGGCATACCGGGAACCCCGCTACACCCTGACTCCCTCAAATGGTTTTGGATCATGCTCATCACAGTCGCTGTTACTGTGCTCGTCTACTTCCTTGTAGTCAAATGGAGTGTCTTCGAGATCGGGGACACAGTCTCTTCTTGGGTATCTGGTATCTGGGGAGCCATATGCGAGACGCCAATGGGCTTGTGGGGAGGAACCAAGCAGGTGATATCTGAAACGTGGGGAGGACTGGGCACAGGGCTATCTGATCTCTATGGAATTGGCGCCAATGTCACAACGACCATCAGTGAGAAACTCTCTGGCCCTGCCCATTTTGTGAGCGGTACGTGGGGGTCTGTAACAAGCTGGGCGTTGGCCAAGTTTGCATCTGAATCGCAGCAGGCCACGGGCTCTGCAGTCATCAATGTCACTACCTTCAATCCTCTCATCGATACGTGGGGTCCAGGTATCCAGGTGGTCCAACACATGGCGAACCAAGCGGATACTCTGCTCAAGTCAAAGGAAAGAAACACGGTCCAGGATCAGAAGATCAAGGAGGTGCGTCAGGGTAACGAGGGGTACACGAATGAACTCGCTTCTACCCTCGCCAATGACAACCTCTGGATTGATTTCCTTGTCAAGGATATCGAGAAGAATCCCCTGAGTGAGTCATGCTGGCCCAACCCGAGCAACCAGTCGATCAACATATGGGGGGTGTCCAGCGTCTACAACAGCTTCCGAACGGGCAAATGTCGCCGCAAACTTGTTGCTCAGCTGAAAACGTGGAGCAAGTCGCTGCAAGTTGCCCATGACTCGCGTTCCAAACTGTTGATCAAGGTCGACCGTCTCCTCACGACGGACCTAGGTAATATCAGGCAGGCTGTGTGTGGACAACGCGATGAATATCGAGCAGCATACTCCGAGCTCCTGGAAGATATGAAACCAGGTGCGTCTGATAGGAAGGCTGTGGCCTCTTTCGCCGACGAAGTGTCCCAAGTTTATAGTGTTGGCGACGCAATGTGCCGGATGATCGAAGTGGATTATGCGGTCATGGCAGCCAAGGTCAAGATAATGAACGACGAGGTGAAGTTTGTGAATGTTTTTTTTGGCATGGCTGGCTACTATTATCGAGCAATGGGAAACCAAGGCAAACGATGCTGCAAGTCGAATGGCGGCTATGGACGTGGAGAAGTTGGTGCTGGAGCGAGGGAAGAAGTGGTTGAACATGGTGGAAAAATATTCCGAGGAGATATAATATCAGTCTTTGTATTTTGTTTTGTTTTTCTTTCTGGTGGCGTTTCTCTTTTGTGTTGGTTATTTGAGTTACAGCGAGCTGCGCTCAATTCAATCGCTCCCTGTTCAATTCAAAATCCGTCCGATTAAACATAGCATTTTCCATTCGATGATTCAAGCACCCCTGGGTAGATTAATTAATTTCATTTTTATCGTCAGTATCAAAATTGTAGGTCAGTTATCCGATGGAGGGCCGCGCTTCTAGCATCACAAAAAACACATTCCCAACACATCAGAGCATCATATCCGAACCCCCACACAGCTTCATCGACACACTTAATAACAGTCAGACACGTGGCCATAGTAGGCCTCAACTGTGATTCTTCTTGGCTTCCTTGTCTCTACTTTGCGCCATATTCCACAAATCCACATCCTCCTTAATGATGAGCATCCAAATAGGGAATATGGCCTCAATCGCCTCGGTCGGACTTGGTAGATGTAGCCTCACTAGGGCCCTCTCGCCTTGGGCTCGTGGACATTCTGGGTACAGACACCATTGGCCAAACTCTTCCTTCTCCAACTTTGGGCGGTATGGGGCCCAGAAGTTGGCATGCCACCTGCCTGCTATGAAGCTGTCACCTGCATCGCTTCGCAGGCGGACAGTGCCGAGGGAGTCGGCCTGTGAAGCTATAGATGCGGCGTCAAGAAGGAGTTGAATCCAGGCTGCGATCTGTTCTTCCTCCTGTAAGATGTCTTCTTGTTCGATAAACACCTCCTCCAAGGCTGAGGCAGCCACTGTCAAGTTGTGCCTCATACTCATGAAGAAGGCCATCGAGTCCTTCGTCTCACGAAGCAAATTTGTCCTTCGAGACTGTTGACATGCGGGTCGTGTCCACCAGGACTTCCAAAAGGGTAGTTGTCTTGTGCCTGCGCCGCAGTCGGTGTTTGTCGCGTCCTCGGTGACTTGGCGCGAGATGTCGAGTACCTGATCTATGTGTTGTATGGCATCTCTCAATACCTGCTGGAACCCGTTCATCTCTTTCAACTTCTCATCCATCAGAGTGTGGAAATTGGGTCCTACTTCCAGGTCGATGGTGTGTTTCCAGAATGCAAGGGTCAGAAGTGGCGAGGGATCCGGCGTTGGCGGAGTTGCTGGCCGAGTCGTGTATGGCTTCCCTAAAGGCTCCGTCGATGTAGGACTTTGCCCATCCATACTTTCTCGAATGATGAGCTTTCTCACCAACCCCTCAAGGGCTACTCTGCTGGTGGTAGTTGCACGGGTCTCGAGATCCCAAAGAAGGCGCCGAAAGGCTTCATGGGCACTACCCACGGTCTCGGAAACGTTCGAACAGAGCTGGTACAAGTCGACAGCGTCGAAAATTGGATGACCCTGTTTCAGACTTTCCTCATAAAGTCCACGCGCCACTGGGTCCATCGTCAGACCTTGTTCCCGACTCCACATAGTGCCTATACCTGTCACAGGGAGGCACGTGACTCTGATACGAGCAAGAAGGTGGTTGTCAAGCGTGTCAAGTGGGAGATTAAAGAAGGTCGAGTTGCGTGGTAGGAATGCTTGGCGGAGGCAAAGTTGGTGGAAGCGATCATAAACCGGGAGCACATCAACGACCGTGACTTCAGAGTGGAACCGTGTGGCTTCGTAGACGACTGTCGGCGTCTGCTCGCGAGAGTGGAAGAAGGAGATGAGAATAGCGAGAACTAAGTAGCATAAAACGGCGAATCCTGTCCACGGGATGATCTTGTTGTTGATGGGACGTCGAGGTTGCCTTTCGTCAATCTCATCCTTGTCCTTCTGCTGAATGAAAGCCGCAGGATGCTGCAAATGAATCACCGAAGGCCTGGGCCGCCTCAGTCGAATTTCCGGGTGCCTTGACGAAACAGGTTCAGTGTCCACTACATCATCTTCCTCGACCCAGAGGTTGACATCACTACTCTGTATGATGTAGTTTGGCGCTGAAGGAAGAGGGTGACTGTCATCTTGGAATAATGAATGAGACACGACATGCTGATTGTCGTTGAAATGGATAGTGATAGCATCATCGCCGCCGGCCAAGGACCGCCAGTATCCATTATGAAAACACAACGCGACACTGAGGCCTCTATGTCCGGGCGCAAGGTCAGGGTGTGGGTTCACACGGAACCGTAGGACAGTGTGTTCGCCCGTGCGATGCCATTGTGAGCTGGGGGATGGGGGTGGTGGCAGTGGCGGAGAATGGGAGAGGTGTCGAGAAGGGGAAGACAAAGAAGAAGATGATGAGGGGGGCGGGGATGCAACATTGCAAGTTTTTGATCGTGAAGAAATAGGTGGCTGTCGAGGAGTTGTTGGCCGAGAAGATGAGCCAAAGTGCAGTGATTCATTGAGAGATGATCCAGCTGCTGACGCACCATGTGGTCGACCCATAGCGAGGAATCTCGAGCCTGGATGCGCAAGGTCAAGTTGAGCCGCCCCAGGATGAACGGGCAGGCCGCCCTGGTTTAACGGGTCAGTTCTGGAGACTCAAGGGTCTAATTAGCGACTACATACGGCAGGGGTACCATGTCGTGCTGAGCAGGAAATGGGACCAGGGGTAGATGGCCGCCTTGGGAATGAGATTACGTCCTGGCGTTTTGGGGTAAACGGCGCATACATCGCGATCGCTGGAGAACGAAACAAATCCCTCGCTTTCTCTGGCGAGACCCCGGGGGGATCAAAGGTAGAAATACCCTACCGCTTTAGGCAGGGAGACGCATGGATCACCGACCGGTACAGGGCCAAGGCAACACCAACACCAACACTCGCTCACAGCAGATTCAGACAGTAGCAGCGCACTTTCAGTCTTGACAACTCGGGAAAATAATTTCTGTAACAAGGTTGACATGTTCATTTATAAAATTCATCATTGAGCCGGTTCATCATGGCACCAGCCCATCAGCTTTCTGAGAATGGCTGGAACCCTCACGCTTTGCTGGTTTACCCCGCCCATACCCTCCATTTCGTCTAGTTCAGCTTGCAACGCCTTCTGGGCAAACTCATCCCTCTTTGTTCTCGCAAACTTGGCGCCGCACTGTTGTTCATATTGTTCCCGCAAGTCCCCAGCCATGCCCGCCACGGCAGCGTGGAAATTGTGCTGCACCTCGACCGTCGCGTACTTGAGCGCCTCTGACAAGAGCTCTCGCGATCTTGTTTGTGGGGCATTTGATGGGATCTGGAACTGTGACTCGTCTGGGGGGCTGGCCCTTGGAGCTTGAACGTTGCGGCCGTCCCATGGGTCGTAATTCGCTATATGAGGTGGTATGCCAGGAAACAGCCGGAACAGCTCTGCAGGGGAGGGTGGCGTGTTCCAGTGCGAGAGCGGACAGCACGTGCTATGGCAGGATGGACTTGGTGTGCGTATGCTTGGAGGCGTGAGGGGTGGTGATGGCATGTAGGGTATGGGGTCTTCGTTAGGGACAGGAGGCACGTCGTCAATCCTCTGCTTAGCATCATCGCCTTTATTCGTAGTTGAAGACCTGGAACAGAAATCCTTCATGATGTCGATGATGGAGTTGAACTTTTGATCCATTCTGTTCTGTTGGGCTTTGAGCTCCTGCTGCACAAACTCTGATATTGAAGAACCCGATCGTGAAGCTGGTCGTCTCTTGGCGGGTCTTGTCGAGTCATGTCGAGAAGGCAGGATGGTTCTGTCCGAGTCGTCAGAGAAGGTGGCTGCATCGTCATCGTCGTCGCTATTATCATCATCTCTTAAAACAGAGGGGTGTCGGTTGCGACTGTACACGTAGGTTGAGTTGTCGTCGTTGTCATCGTTGTGAATGATGCCCCGACCTCTTCTCGATTGGCCATGCCCTAGGGCGCCTGACATGCAAAAACTAGATGTCCGACATCTTCTTCTACCGTTTGGTGTTCTTGCTCTCATCCTAGGGGTATCCCTTCTGGGTCTTTCTGGATCATCCCCCTCAAGCGGCCAAGTCTGGCCGTTCCAATCGGGTCTCAGCCACCTCCGGG
Source organism: Fusarium sp. NRRL 66088 (assembly GCA_013186415.1). Lineage (NCBI taxonomy): Eukaryota > Fungi > Ascomycota > Sordariomycetes > Hypocreales > Nectriaceae > Fusarium > Fusarium sp. NRRL 66088. The sequence goes on along the minus strand of JABCKD010000940.1, from coordinate 31,317 downwards.
TATACTCAGGCCATCTCCAAACGCTTTCACCGCGTATACCGTCGCCGGGCTTGATCAAAACTCGAGTTTCCTCTTGCCTGAACTTGTCGGTGACAAGGTATAAAAGCGCTGACTGGACCTTGGTAAGGACAGCATTCTTGTAGTATTCGGACTGGTTCGTGATTCCAAGCTCGCGCACAACTTCATCGAGGCCTAGGCTGACGTCGGAGCGACCGGTCATCTGATACCGTGCGGCATGCTTGTTGAAGAAGACACGATCGCCGGGTTGCCAGGGAAATTTCTGGCTCGTGTTTTGGGCGATATGACTGATATGAATGCCCCGGAAGTACTGTTGTGGTTAGCGACGGCAAGAAAGTCGTCGGCATAGACCTACCTCGTCGTTTGTGAGACCTGGAGTGGCAGGCATAATGTACCGCTTGAAATGAACAGAGCACTGAGAGGTAGAAAGGTTTGGGTAGGTGCGGCAAAGGCGGATGAGTCTGAATCATGGGGGTAAATGAGGAAAATGGGGACGATTATATCTTTCACAAAGACGTTTTTGAAGAGGTTTAATTCGCTCGAGAATCTGCTCAGCTCATGCCGATTTTATCCTGGCTGGCTAGATGGTAACAAAGAACCTACGACCCATCTGTCTGTCGGGCAACACCCATGATCCGACGACCTCCATAAAGACTCTGTAGCCATTTCCCGATAAGAAACAATAGTATAGCTAATATGGGATTCAAATGAAAGCTATCGCTAGAGCAGAGATGATGCCGCCATCGCAGGCTTCACATCACAGGCAAGGCGGTCGACTGAACAGCGGGAATTGAAACAATTCTCGCGTATCGACGAGATTGGTGCCACTGGCCCCCTGGATATTGCATGCGGGGGATTGAAAAAGTCTATGCGTCATCATTATTCTACCCGACATGATCTATCAGTTTAGGTCTGACCCCGACTGAGGTTGCGCATAACCAGGAAAAGACGGTCAAGCTCTTCAAGTGCCGAGAGGCTGTGCCTGGCGCAAATAGTTCATGCTGGCTTAAAAAATGACAATCAGCCACGTTTTAGACGCGCGTGTCTTCATGCCCGGCCCCGGGCCGTGTTCCCGGCACGTCCGTCGTTGCGAGCCCCCCCGTAACTCCCAAGTGAGACACTTTCAAACTGTTGGAGAAGGCCGTTGAAGGAACTTGGTTTATTTCCTTTACAGCTGTCCAAGACACTTTTTCTCTTCATTATCTTATACCATTCGAGATCCACTTCAAGATGAGCCAGCAGCAACAGTACCGTCCTTCTCATCAGGCAAAAGAAAAGGGGCCTGCGCAACAACACTATCAACCCCATCATCCGCCGCCGCCGCCCGCCGCCTCTGGCCCCTCGACGAACCATCGCCCGACAAACCCCCGTCGTGTATCTGACCTGAGCAATGTCTACACGATCGATTTGCAGTCCAATATAGGGGATGCGTATCCAGAGTTGGTTCACAACAAGCATCATGAGCTCCTAGGCAAGCTCGACAACCCCGAGTTCCAAGCCCAGATACGCGCCTACTGCACACAACACAGCCCAGAGGCCCTCGCCGAGCTTGAAAGATATCTCGCCAGTGCGTTGACTTTGTCTTTCCCCGTTTTGATCTAACCACTGATAAATGATCTGTGCAGCTCAAAAATGTCACCAACCGGCTGCCGCGACAACCGTGCCCGACAGCCAGGACCAAATGGTCAAGGACATTGTGGATGACTACCAGATGCTGCAGATTGCGACGGAAAAGTACAAGCAGGCTGGAGAGGCATACCGCTTCTGGGAAGCGGAGCTCCTGAGAATCCAGGCGAGGATGGAAATGCGCAAGGGGTTGGCAGATGTTGGGAATTTGCCATCATATTACAAAAAGGGGAACTCCCAGGGCCAATAGTTACGTCACGAGCAGAGATTATGTACCGGGAAGCCTAAGTCAGGCATTTTGTGCGTAATGTTTTGTTTGATGGTCAATTGAATACTGCTCCCTAACCCGAGCTGTGATGATAATTTTGAGGTCATGTGCACTCCCTGCGTTACCGGTTGGATAGCTACTCCTTCTTGTCCAGAATGACTCACGGCATCTCCAGCCGTTCGTTGGGCGCCCCGAATTTTCCCTTCATGCCCTCCGTGTATCTCATCAAAAGATGACGAAAGGAAAACTGACTAGGACCCTTGACTGGCGTTCCTGTGGTGCTCACGGACCAAGTGGTGCCCTGCAAGAATGAACAGGCATAGGCGTCTATTACCAGTCACTGGATTAGCGCATGACGGAACAACCGCGCAGACCGCCTTATCTTGTCGGGCCAAGATTCTGTCGTGTAACCAAGTAGTTTTGCTGGCCCCAAGGTGAACAATACTCCTAAACGTCCTCTCTGCAACAGGCGGTGAGACACGCCTTGGTCACATGCATTAGGCTCTGATACTTGCTATTATGCTTCTATTCAAGCATGATCTATTGGCAAACTTGCAGGTAAGTGTTGGCAATATTCCAAGTTTTCAATCAAAGAGCAGCTTGCAGGTGGCAGCTGGCTAAGCGTCGATCCTTTCTCTATAAAGTTGGCGCAATGGGTTCAGCCTAACGCCACGTTGCCGTGGCCAGGGCATCTCCGGTGTCAAGATTACGGAGGCTGTGCTAGCGTTTGTCTTTTTCACGATTTTCCCACTTCTCTGCACTGCAATTTGCGTTCCTCCAATCTACATGACACTTCTTTCATGCGAGCAGTCAGATGATTGCGTCGGGCTGAGTCACGGGCAATAACGCGTCTGATGAGCGTCTCTAGACGCCCGCGCTAAGGGGCGGCTCAGCCTGGACCCCACATTGTTGTTATTGTCGCTTGGCAGCAATCCAATCATGGTTGTTTCCAATACACCATCTTTCGAGCCGTTTGAAACGAACGGCTGAGCGGCTGCTAGGCGACGGGGCCGCGGCTGCGAGCACGCGAACATGTTCGTGCCTGAATCGTGGATGCTGCACCCTTTCTTGGCTTTAGTTGTGTTATGGTTGTATTATTTCCGTTTGGTTTCTCAGAGGCCTCCCCACACCGCTTCTTTGAGCCCTTAACGAAGTACCCTTTCTTGGATCACGAAATTTGGTGTCGTCAACAGCTCATCATATATGCTGTTGCGACAAAAGTTGACTATGGGCGTGAGGATTGTTGAGTGCCCTGACCGGGTCTGTATGTTTCAAGCACGCCTATTGAGACACGAGAGAACTTTCTAAAGTGTGGTGAATCAAATCTCCGCATCCAGACGGGGCTTCAACTGCTGGAAAACGCTGCGTATTGTGGGCGGGCTCGTGGCGTCAATCCAGACTCCTCTACGTCAGGGTACCCCTGTCTCAACTCCCAAGCCAAGCTGTCAGATCGGAAGAGGGACCGGAAGATGCACCTTGATCCTTGTGTGTGGGGTAGCCTGCGTCCAGTAGGATGGAGTACCCAGGTCCCGGTAATTAACCCCTGGAGCCTCAAATTGTTGGAAGCGAGCTCAATATTGACCAAAGCCTGAAACCTTCCTCAATTTCCCCGTTAATCCTCACCGACCCACAGTCTGTATGCTCAAAGAACAGGACGCTCAGTGCCATATTCATCCCCACAGTCCATGTATTCCACCAACATTACCAATCTCTGCATCACTCTCTTTGAAACTGGTAGTGTTATGCTGCATTAGTTCCTAGACACGAGAAGGGTCAAATACGCAGCCTCCCCCTTGATCCTGTCTCTTCCTCCTCATACGTCTTTCGAGGTTACTCACGATGAGCCAGAGTACTGATTGTGGCCTGGCCAACCAGAATCAGCCCCTGGCTCACAGTGAATGCTTTTCCCTTGTTTCTCGAATTACTTCTCTGCGAACATCCCCCTTGAGAGGACGTATTATCCTGATAGCACGTCCATGTGATTTTGCTCCCCTCTTCCAGTTCTCCTTTGGGAGCTTGGTTTTTCCAAACGCAGCCATGGCTGGATTGACTTTCAGAGACCTCCCAGTTGAGGATGTCTGCTGCCGATGTTCTCTTCTTTCCGGGGAATGATCCCCTTCCCTTCGCGGGAATTACTCTTTGGAAGTTTGGCGAGGTTTTCTCTGTCCTTGGTGATTATTTCTCTTTGAGAGGACCGTGATGATGATGTTTTAACTTTGGTTAATGTCAACCAGTGCCTTCGGGCAAGAATTTCTCCTTGGAATACTCTCCCTGTGAGAACACGTCCTTGCGACAACACTCGTTCCGAGAACACCTCTATGTGAGAAATGTCTTTACTAAGCTTTTTCCGTCTGAGGACCTCACTTAGTGGGAGCATCCCTTGGGATATTTGATTGCGGAACATCCCGTGGCCTAAAGCCATCTTCAATTCAGAAGAATCTCTTTTGAAGAATCCCGGTGATGTTGGTTTCCCTGGCACCTTTTCTACAGGATTTTCTTCTTTGTGAGACAATATGCAGGCTCTCCCGGGGCTATGCAGAGCACAGGATGACTGGGGAAGTGCTCCGTAGGCCCCGGTCCTCCATTTGGTAGTGGAGGTGCCTCCGTAGGGTGTACGGTGTACGGTGTAGGCTGGTGTAGGCATAAGCGTGGGCCCATGAGGCCTGTCACCGGGTACCTGCATGAACCGGGCCCATGAGCAGTTTATCACCGGGGTCTGGGAGCGGTTTTTCAACAGGGTCCGGACCATGTCGGCCGGCCAAAGTGACATGTCCCATTGCAGTCACTAGAGATGAGCGGAAAAGGCTCAGGACCCCGTTCGTAACATTAAAGGACTGTCGCCCTCCTGTATTCTATTAAGGCTGTTCCGGGGAAAACGACACATCTTGTAACCGGAGCCAAACATACCGCTACTTCCCTGGCTGAAACTGCCTGCGTGAATATTCCCATTCATCATTTGCAATACTCTTCCTCCCTCGCTCTACCCACAGCCACTCAAAGGTCACAATGTGCCAGCACTGTCGCTCAAATAGTGCCCGTGTTCGTCATTACCCCACCTTGCTTGATGTCACTAACCAGACTAGTACATCGCTGGACACGCAGTCCGCGAGTATCGTGACAGATTCTTGAATGGCGAGGAATGGCGTCTCAAGCTCTGCACGAACCTCCAAGCCATCCTCCTGATCAACCTATGCGACCTCAAGATAACCCCCGACACTGCGATCCGTCACAACAAAGATCTCCGCAACTCCCTCTGGTCCAGAAGTGGTCTCGACTTTCGATATGATCATAACTTTGGATCTGTTCTTCGCAGTGAGTACATACATGTGCCACCTTGGGCCACCTGTCTAACTTTCATAGCCAAGTACGCCGATAAAGCTCAGAGTCTCCTTTCTGAGATCAACAAGTGGGATGCGTTTATTGTGGTCCAGTCAGATGACCAGAAGGTCTACTACTGGAACACGGATATTCTGATCAGGCACTTCAACTCCGTCGACCAGGTAGCCCGGTGGATCGAGGACAAGCGTGCCCAGGCGCGAGCGAGATATGAACACCAAGTCCCTTCCACTCCGGGACCTATCCGCCGCCGCCGCGTGACTTTGTCAGACCACCACGGGGCTGGCCCAACTTCTTCTCCCTATTATCGAGGACCAGAAACTTCACGCCAGCACCGTCGGGGCTTGTCGTTAACTGAAGCTCGTGGTACAATGCCTCCCCCCTCAACTCCTACAACGCCACGATTTCGTACCAACATGCAACTCGCTGGTTACACGCCCCAGCCTCAGCCTTCCTCTCCCACACAGTCAAGACCCCTGTCTCTCAGTGAAGCCTTGCACGAGATGATTGTGGGTGAGCGTAAGGTCGAGGACATGATGAGGAGAATGGAAATCTCTCCATCATCGAGTCTCACTACATCTCCACGCAACTCGTGGGTGCCGGGAAACACTCCCGGCTCAGGGACCACTACTCCCCAAACACCATCCCGCTCCATCCCGCAACCAGTGACAATGGCTCCATCCACGACCTACCCTCAGCCAGGAACGTCACAAACGCCGTCACACTTCACCACATCAACTTCCCCCGCCGCCAGCACTCCATTGAACTTGAACCTGACCCCCATCCCTCTGAACTTGGGCATTCCTACCAGAGATCATTCTTTGGGTGTGGGCCAGCTGGCTTTTGGACAGAACGCTCCCCTTTTCCAGCCTGTCCAAGTTCACGCTGCTCCCGCTGCACAGCCCGATCCTCAATACCAACCGTCACTACATCCTGTCACCATGTCCCAATCACTGCCTCCGACGGGAAGCCCAGTTTCACTCGGTTTTGTCCCTCAGCCAGCCTTTCAGTTTATTCACTCTCCTGTTCAAGCATTTGGGCACGCTGGCTCCTTGCACTGCCCGGCTCAGCAGTCCATCAGCAATGCCGTCAATGATTCCGCTATTCAAACTCCGCAACCGGCAACAGAATCAGTCCATGAACCGTGGTTCCGGTCCACGGGACCTACGCAGCATGTTGCACCGCAGGATCCAACCGTCGTCAGTTGCGAGTCTACTCCCCTGATCACGCAGCTTCTCGGCCATCATCATCGGCAACAGTCTACTCAACAGCAACCATCCAACATGGCGCCATCAGAGGGGTTGCTACCAACTGATTACCAGCGGACCTTGAACACTTTCCCTCTCGCCGGTTCTCCGCAACCGGTTTCTGTTCCCACTGCTCCAACAAAGAAACACCGCCCAAATGTCCACTTCGGTCTCTCCCCTCTACCAGTTCCACCCGAGGCATTGACGCAGCCGCAGGAGACCGCTCGTGAGGCTCCAGTCATGCCAAGCACTTGTCAAGGTATCGACCACACGGGATTTGCGAACTATCGCGAGCCCACTGTGGATGATGAGATGGACGAAATGGATATAACGTAAAGGTAAAATGTGGAGGGATTCTAGATCGGTGCTCGAGCTTTCAGAGCTGGGACTGGAAGAAGGAAGACGTGATATTTCTAGTGTAGATGAACATATTGATTGACTATTGGGACCTGAATCCCAATGCAACCCTACAATAGACCCCTGTGGAGGTGCATGAAGAACAACTGAGGCTTGTGCTGATGCGGCTGGCAAGAGGTAATAATAACCTTCCTGACTGGGACATGTAAATAGAAAAGTTAATACTTATTATCGTCCTCAATTGGAGATACTCCGTAGTTGTTAAAATGTATTATACCGCCAAAGGGCAAGTCAGATGTGCACGGCGGGCGGCATACCAGCTGGCTCGGGGAGCGCCATTTTCATTTTCATCATTTTCATCATTTTCATCATTTTCATCATTTTCATCATTTTCATCATTTTCATCATTTTCATCATTTTCATCATTTTCATCATTTTCATCATTTTCATCATTTTTACTATTATTCCTAGTGGCATGCTCAGCCATCTAGGCCCTTGAAAGGTTACACCTCGCGTCATAATACACAGCCTATAAGTCTGAGATAGCATAGCCAACGACTAACAGATAGCCGGGTCTTGTGGATACAGATTATCATCAGAAACATTCGATCGGTGTTGTCTACGTGCCTTCGTAGCCTCCCTACGCCTCTCAGGTTTACGTCTTGACCCCCCTGTTGCCGTCAGACCGTCCGCATGTCCCGTTGTTTTCCATATGCAGTTAATAGACCCGTGTTGAGTCATGGATGGCCTTGTTCGCACCCAATAACACCTTTTGTTCACTCAAGAACAGAAAAGGCGACACCTATCCTGATATTGACAGTACAAGAGATAAAGCAGGTTGATATACTCAGGTAGATGTAGAGGCGTATCAACTAGGGTCAGCCTCTAACCAAGGACACGCGGTATGTTACCTTCGTTCCACAAAGATCCTATAACGAATGAATCTGAATTGCTTTCCTCCACATCGCTCTGCGCCAAAATCAATTTAAACACCACACTTAACATTAAAACCAACAGTGATCTCGGCCATTATTTACTGACGTCTCAATCATTATTAATATTTCCCCCAAGCTTAACAAATCATGCCCATTTCCCACCCTAGACACATCTGACAAGGTCCATTTCCCCTTTCTGTTCTTCCTGTTTCTTAATATATTTTCTTGGTTCCTGGATTTTAATATAGGGTTCATTATTATGTTCTTCACAGGGAACTGTATCGGCAGCTCTGGCATCGGTATCAAGGTGAGGTAATTGCGTGTGGATGGCGCTATAGCCGCATGGGATTGACCAGATTGATCATTCCTGTGGACGAGACTGGGTTACAACCAAGATGTGTGGATTATGAACTGGTAAGGCTTTAAGTAATCTAACTGCCTTTTTGTGGTTGTTGGAGTTGGTTTGTCTATCATATGTTGTTGGAGGCAACCGCTCTTGATAGAGGATACTTTTCGACAAAGGGCCCTTTCTCCACATTCACGTTGCGATTCACAAGCCTTTGAGCAGACAGTATTATCTGGAGAGGTTAACACCACTTGTAGGAAACGATGGTTTTCAAGATAGGACATAAAACTCCATGGCGAAGCTTGTCCCTCTCATCCTTTGCACCTTCAACTTGACATTTGAATCCCGCCTTTGTATCTCACCTCTCTCAATCACGACCAAGATGGCTCGCCAAGTCGACCCGTACCCCTGAGGCCGCCAGTCCCGGAGCTTCTGGGCTCATCGTCAACACATCCCAGACGACTAGGGCTTCATTGCAGAGATATCACCAACCGCATAGTCTGGCAAGAACAAGGCCGGCTCCAGGCAGCCGCCAATGTAGCCATCATCGTGCCCTCGCCCGATCGTCAGGCACTTGTATTTAGATTTATCGGTGGCATGTCCAGGATTTTGGTCCGTCTCCATGTTTCTCAATGTCAGGATAATTCCTTGAGGGCCCTCAGTTAACTTCGGGCGGGTGGCATCGCCCTACTGACTCAAACCTTGACCCTGAACTTGTCTAAGAGTATTTATTACGACCTGGCTCGATTGTGCCTGGAGAACATCTGTATGAACCAGGACGACGATATCGAGCTGCCTAGAGGACTCCTCCGGCCTAGGTGAGTATCATCCGGAGATCTCTAACTTAGCTACAGCGGTTAGATTAACATAGTAAGAATCTATGGATGCGAGACTCAGTACAATTGGTGGCTCCCGTGGGACGAGATGTAGTCAACGAGTGGGTTGACGGCTTCTTGATCTCGGGGCGTTTGTGGCCGACAGGGGTACTACTTCGCTGGAGTTGATAGGAATCGCAGCGTTGCCTTGGCGAAACTGCGTAATATGGGCTGTATCTGAGTGATAGGGCGGCGATTGATTGTCGGTAGTAACGAGGGTATTGTGGTGATGATCAAAAGGACGTAGTTGGGATGTGCACGGATGGGGATCTTAGTTCTCTTTGCACTTGCTATACCTTGGAGATGTCAATGACCGAATGTGTTCTTTATTATAGTTGAAGCCGACATAAAGGATCGTCAATGGCCAGTTGGCAAAGTTGATGAGCGCGGGGACTGTGTAAAGACGGGTTATTACTCCGTAATAATTTGTTATGACTGCTAGTAATGACCCTGTTATAATCTAGGTGGTCGAGGAGCTACTGGGGCCGAATCCCTGTCCGCGTTGTCCGTCGTTAAAGATGACTGAAATTGCGTGGAATGACCACGGAGATCTAAGTACGTATTCCCTGGTAGGAGCGTGCGAGCTTTGCTTTTGATATGGCTTTATAATCTTCTTGTTTGCCTCTCGGCTGTGTTATTTCTGTTGAGTTGCTCTGAGGGCACGCACTGCCCCCTCGTCTTGTGCAACTTCTTTGACTAAGGGGTAGCTAGGTTATAACCGTCATAGCTAGGTTATAACCGCCTCAGTTTGGTCATAACAGCCACACTTTGGGTATAACAGCCACAGATTGGTTATAACAGCCATAACTAGGTTATAACAGCCATAACTAGGTTATAACCGCGCGATTAGAGATAATAGTTGCAAGTTAGGCGCCCACCATTCATCATATATACCTCTAATATGGTACACACCACGAGAAATCACGAACAGGACCATTGTAGTGTTTTACGGTATCGGGCTTTCATGCCGTCATATTGATGGCCATATCTTGTGGCTGATGGCTTTGACATCATTGCAGGCTATAATAAAGGCAGGACCAGCACGGAGCAAAAGCCAACTGACGAAATGAGATTTGTTCATGACCACTAAACCAACTAATCCCATTCCCACAAGCTTATTGAAAGACGAGTGAGGCGGGCATAGTTGTATGTACTCAAGACGCGCTGGCTATGACTCGACTATACACTTGAGGCACTGTGCTCGCCAACCCCCAGGTTCTGATCAAGCAAGACCGATGGCCGTAACTAGGGCCGGATGTCACTCGGCACCATCAGTACTTTGCAAATACAGTCCGCAGCCCGCCATAGCAGATCTGGCCTGGAGCCTTTACCGGGACATGGCCATGGCCGCGTTCATGACCGCCACTGGGGTGAGACTCTGCGCGATCGCTTCGGCAATGTGGAAAGCGACCATAACAAAGGAAAGATCGCGTTCCGCTTTTGAGTGGCTTCGCTTGTCCGGCCTGGGTATTGGCTCAACCTGAGCGCCACGCCCATCTGTAACCCCTGGCCATGTCTTAAGGATTGCACAGCTATGTGGATCCTCCTGCAGCCACTGCATTTCAATCACAGGAAGCCACCACCATCTCACCGAGATAACAGTGCGGTAACACAATGGGGGCTAAGCCGGCTGGCGTTTCTCACCGCCCATGCTGTGGTACCAACCGGAGAGGGAGGTACCTGTGGCCTGCATTGGGCTGTTACGCAACCTTGCGTGGGTGGTTATGATTCTCGTGCGGATACTTGCGGAGTAGCTCCCAGGCAGGACCAGTCTTTACCAGTGCCATTGGTCGCTCGAGGGTCCAAAGAAACTGCCTCGATCCGTACATAGTGTGGTGGGAACCCGTGGTTATTGACTCGGCTAAAGTGCTAGCTAGGTATGTAGCTATTTGGAAGCCTTGTACGGTCGTGGATAACACAACTCCTTAATCTGTTTACCTGGCATATTAACTATCCTGTTGCTATGCACACAGTTAGTGCCTATGTACCTTGCACAAAACAGAACCTCCCCTCCATAGCACATATGCACCCCTGGCACTCAGCGAAACGCAATCTTGATCTGCCCCGGCATTTGGGACAGATCCTTCCGCTATCTTGACCAATGATGGATACCTCCTCTTGGCGGAGTGGTCAGCCCCTGCGCAGTTGAGAAGCATCTACGTTGTCGATGCATCGCAAGTATCACAACACCATGGATAGCATTACCGCCAAACTTCGTATACGCAGCTTCCCGTTCATTCCCCTCAGCATGATGCACTCGCGAGTTAGGCCACCATGGATGCTGCCCCGGCCAATCGCCTGGGCCCCTTTCACAAGCCTTGGCAAACCACCTTCTCGTTGGGCAATAACAAAGAGCTTGTCACGACCACAAAAGCCTTCTTCCACCTGGGTTTTACACAGACACAAACACACCCACATGCACATGCACACGCACACACATCCACACACGCACGAAATCGCCTCGTACAAGATATCCCTACTCTTCATTCTGCCGAACATTCGTATCAACGCACGTCACACGTCTCGTTTTGGCAATTGCCGCGAGTCCATACGCCTCATTCCCTTCTACCTGTCTCTGAGCCAGTCTTTTTGATCACATTGTCTCAGTGAAAGAACGCACTTTATCGAGCACCCACCGCGATCATGTCCTCCAGCCGCCCTGAACGCGCCTCGTCAAATAGCGCCCGAGGTGGGCAGAGACAGCCTCGGATTGTTGGGCATCAAACAAACATAGCCCGTCAACTGCGCAAGAGTGTTGCCGATGTGGCCACTGTGTTCAATCATAGTGACTCCCAGAAGTTCTGGGAGGAGCTGTGGTCACTTGTGAAGATATGTCACCCTAGGCATAGCTGGGAAGACATCTTGGCCGCGCTCAATAGAAGCAGACAAAAGAGGAGGAGTCGTAAAAAAGCTTGGCAGCCTATGGACGCCAAGCTGGCCAAAGAGGAACTACAAGGCCTCGGTATGGCAGTCATGGATTCATCACCTTCTCTAGAGGCCGACCTGAAGGAAGATTTGGAAGGGGAACCGGGGGTCCATGTCATCTTCTGCCCGATAGGCACACCGGAGGACCTGAGTGACGAACAAGGGGCCAAGTCAAACTTGGTGGTGCCGACTGATCCTCACAAGGGGGAGATGCTGACGTCGATGGCGAGCAAAGACTGGGAGAAACTCGAGGAAGATGTAGGGCCTGGAATGTGCTCCAACGCTGGTAAGAAGAGGACAGAAGAGGCCAAGGATAATCCCCTGCTTGAGACTCCTACTGGGCCAGATGCCGTTTCTGTTTGGGTGCATACCGTCCTAGTCGCACTCCTCTGGGCCAGAACAACAGGCCGCATATCACTCGAGTGCCATGATTGGTGCTGGCTCGCGAAGAAGCTGCAAGACGGCAGCCTGGTATCGCACATCCAACTTCTTGACAAGCCGGTCGTGGTTTTCACCCACATGAGGAGACCGCACTGGAGAGCAGAAAACTGGAAGGAGGAGTGTAATACGGATAGACTATATACCCTGGTCAAAAGGGCGTCAGGCAAACACAAGGTTCGGTGCTACCCGGCCCAGGACGAGGTCATTGCCGACTGTGGGAGGGAGTTCGATATCAGAGCCCTGGATGCCATCGCCAAGGAGGCACCAGCCAACTTCTCATGGCGACCCAGGGTATGCTACGGCGAGCCAGGACCTTGCAAGATGGCCGGATACCGTGGGGATATGTTTGTTCTGGCCCCTTCTGACACAGGCCCCGGTCAAACGTATCATGGCCCGTCGGACAGTCCCGAGCTCCTCAAGCTTCTCGGTTGTCAGTCCCAGTCCAGCGACACGTCATCCCATTCAATGCCCCGCTCGATACCTCGTGGTAAGAATAGGCGAGCCACGGTTGCCACGGCGGACATGGTTCCCACTGTGGGTAGGCATATCCACCTAGAGAAGCCAGCCAGTCTCGAGTCATTTGGCGAAATATACGTCATCATGATTGATGGCAAGGTCACTCACAAGATCATCACGGTCAACGAGGGGTGCAAGGAGCCTAAGGATCCTTACCGCTCTGGCCTCGACCCAGTAAGGACCTTCAAAGACTGGACTAGCTTCGGACATGGCGAGGTGACGGATGGCCAGGCCAAAGCCAAGGGGACGGAACTCGATGAGTTTTGTAGGTATACGTACAACGGACTGATCAAGTACGACCCACTCAACTTTGAGACCCTCAGGCATGGGTTGAAGATGGATGTCGGTATGTCCGAGCCTGGCCCTGACGGGAGATTCTTTGTACTCGGGCTGGGGCGATGGCCAGGCGCCGACCTTTATGCCCCCTACCCAGGAACTACGGCCCCATATGATGAGATTCCGCGGGCTTTGGGGAAGTTGTTTGCACGTAAGTTTGGATTTGTAATCCCACCACCGCGCGAGGAGGGAGAGGGGGGAGAGCAGAGCGAGCAGAGCGAGGACAGTGACGACAGTGACGACAGTGATGACGAAGAGGAAGAAGGGGACGTAGAGGAAGACGAGGAAGACGAGGAAGAAGAGGTGGAGTTGTATAGGGCAGATTGACGTCGGAGACTCTGGCTTTTATAGGCGTCGGGTGTGTCCAGAGACCTGTAGCACCTGGGGTTACGCCTTGTTACATAACTAGCATTCTGTGTTTCTCACTCTTGGTAGTTTCTTAATCAAGTGGTTCCCTCGCCGAGGGCATGTATTCCCAGCCCGCTTAGTTAGCCACACGTACATCCCGCGAGGTGAGAACGCTGTTCAATAAGTGCTTTCTATTAAATGCTAACCTGGACTGAAGGGTTAATCATGTGCTGATTCCCCCCTTGTTTGGAATTCCTGGCTCTGCCACGATTGGCTGGGGTAGAAGAGATGATGACATGATCAGCCAGTGCATGGTACAGACGCAGCCTCGACGGCATTTCCAGGGCAAGGTAATAACCATACCACGAGGTTATAACCAGGTCAATGGGTTATAACCAGGATTAATAGGTAATAACAAATAATAACAGCTAGATATATAAGGTAATATTATTAGTTATAACTAACTTATTAGGTTATAAAGTTAGGTTAAGTAATAACTAATAACTAAGCTATAATAAAAGGTATAACCGCAGCATTAAGTTATAGCCGCGGTCTTAAGGAGAGGAGACTAGAAGAAAAGCACTATAACAGCGTCTTTGTGAAAATTTACGAGTATTTTTCCATCACCTGAGCTAGAGACTTATCCCTCGTGAAGCCCTCGCAGTTATAGGCCCATCGACAGCTCACTCCCTATAATTTCTATATGCCCTTAATTCTTGTCAACTATATGAAGCACTATTATAATGAGATCGGGATAAAATACCCTGTGGCCGATCAACTCGGCCCTTTTGAGTTAGCTTACAATACTTGACTTACCTTCTGGATCAAGCCTTAAATCTATGAAAAAGGTTACGTCGCTGAACTGCTAGTTGCTTGGAAAGAAAAGACCCGAAGCCTTTTAGGTATCACCGATTCTTTTCATATAACCACCTTATATTTCTCGTTCTAACTTCGTACAACTAGCTTATAACCCAGGTCTTTAGGTATTAACCCATATTAGCTACTATTTACTTTTATTCAAAGCTCTTACTACCTCGAAATATCACTCCCCTTATCTATCCAAGAATGCCACGAATACTAACTCCATGCGCTCCAATCCCCCCCACAGGGACTAGACTGGCATCACCAGACACATTGCTTTAGCATCACTCGATCACTCGAGATGAAACGGTTCCACGCGCCATATTTGCCCTATCATGGTCCCCCAAAAAATTTGTCGCCGGGCTAATTAGCTGCCGGCAAATGCCACGTCTTTGCCAGAGAAAACGAACCTAACCACAGTTGGACAACATGATATGACGCGACACAAAAGAGAGAAAATATTAGATTCTCCATCTAGGATGTTCCCCGGCGCGTCAACAAAGGAAATTATTCCTGGGATAAATTCCTTTAATGAATGAAGCTAAAAATATTGAGGGGAAATCTCGCCTTTTCCCTTTTAGCTGCAAGATGTTGCGTAGATATTGCAATTCCGTATCTTATGTTATCACGGAAACGAGCTCATGTCAGTAGGGACGAGGGGACACTGCTCGACTCCAGGCACGTTGGAGCAACTGTGATCTAGAACTGAATAACGTCCGTGTTGTCGTAATAATAGCTAGTTGCCACAGAACAGCTGAAGCTACCCCACGCCCACCAAAGCCTGCAGCCTCGCTTCCAAAGCTCTCCCCCCGATCACGGCACAATGGCCCAGACCTCGGGGAACACCGGTCTACATGAGTTGTGCTCCACGCTCCGCTCTCGGCGAGATGCCAAGGACACTACACTCAATAATCCTACGCCTCACCCGCCAAGCAGCCAATGTTGTTCTCTCAAACAGCCACTGGCCGGGGGTACTCCAACCGAGAGGCGGCACACCAACCTCCCCTACTTTATGTTCCCAGCACGCCCTCAGCCAGGTGCACTTGGCAGAAGAAAAAGAAAGTATGTAAGGAGTACGCTCATGTACCAAGCAAGTAGAGATGGAAGCCTAGTTATCTGCTGCTGCTGTGGCTGAGTATTGGCCCTGGCGACTCTCGGACCCAGGTTCCCCACCTTGCCATGCTCGCCTCAAGCGCTGTATTCTTCATGAGATATTTCTCCTTGTTTTCTCCCATTAGGCTGGTGGCGCCGCATCCAATGGTGCATTTGTTAGTTGCGTGTGCTCCGTAGCTGCTCTCTCCATGGCACTTGTCACGATATAATAAACTGATGGCATGATATATCCGTAAGAACAGGCATAAGCATTGGCCAAGGACGAACCCGGTTTTGTGAACGGCATGTGTGCATGCATAACTCGCACAGGGCATTATCCTGCGCGCAGCAGTCAGTGTGAGCATGATCTAATATTGTGGACTCCGAAGAAATCTGGCCCTTGTTCTTTGGCATGTTGCTAAAAGATTTTTATAACAATGAAAGAACAACCCATCCCAACCATGGGATAAAAAAACTTGATATTTAGCAGACCCCAAGACGCGGATTGCGCACGTCACGCACGTCGACGTTCACCAAAGCGATAGCTTGCACAATTTAAGACGCGGACATCAAAGTCCAAGGCGCGGATTAAGTATTGATGGCCCTTTTACAGTCATCATATCGGCGCTTGTCAAAGAGCACATCATCCTCGTCAGGAGACAGTCTCTACAGCCCCTTTTTACCATCTAGCATTGTATCACAATAAGGAGCAGACTGGGGCTATCAAAAGAGGGCGTCAGGAGACATGGGGTTAATAGACGGTGTGACCATGATCAATGATAGTAGAAATGAGAGCGGGAAATGAGGCTATATAGTTCCCTGGAAGGGCAATGTAGTGACCAAGGGAGAGAATTGAAAAGATTTGAGTGACGGACTGTGTCTTGGCTGGGGTTCTGCTCATCCTCCTCCGGGCCGGCTAGTCAGCAACGAGGTCCGACCTGGTTAACTCAGGGGTTGTCTCGGCCACATCCTCGACCCTCCAACTGTGGCTTATGGATCACAATTTCGAGTGCCAGTAGGCTCTATCTAGCATCTCTCCTTTTTCTGTATCCAATGGTGGCAGGAACATTTGGGATGCGTAAGCGATGAGTTGCTTTGTCTTTCGCCCCTCCCGCCAGGACGTAGCTGCTCCATTACCTCTCTTTGCGACAAACTTTAGGGCTCCTGGGAGGTGCGATTGTTGAGATACAAGGGACACGTCAAGGACCACATGCTTCGCACCTGTAGCCAGGCTTTCCCTTAACGGGAGGGGTTGACGACCAAGTGGCGATATGCTGGGTAGTTGCTCGGACCCAAAGATAGTGACTTATGGCAAGGTTTAGGGCTTCTCTCTCAACTATCTCGAAATAATATAGAATGTATTATTTGATTCCAAACCCGTCATCATTTTATTTCATAGATAAGTGTAATATAAAGGCACTTTAGAAATATAAATGCCGGCCATAACTCCTAAGTATGAAACTTCCCATGCATCCATTAAGTTCTATCTAGAGCCAGAGCCCATTGTTTAGACACCGGAAGTATTAGAAAAACCGTTCCCTTAACGCCACGAGACGCCTAGAGGGACAAACAGGCTCGAGAAGCTTTGATTAATCCAAATGCATTTGGCTAGTAACACGGTACCGATTCTTCGTAACTGTATTTAATAGCTCTGAATCCACAATGACGGAGCCAAATGAAGAATAGGTTCTGGTCTTTGCCATTATATATCGGAATACTCAACAATGCAATAAGAACAGCAGCCTCCCCCCACTGCCCCTTCAAGCCCTTGACCAAGCTAGCCAAATTTGGAGAGATTTAGAAAAGCAAGATAAGTTTCTATTTACACCACGAGTCAAAGGGAGCTCAGCAAACCGCTTAAGAACAATACTCATACGTATCTGTCTTTGTATCTTGAAGCCATGATAGAGACGTTTATATCCTGAAAGACTGTGGCTATGAGAAGGCATCAAAAGCCCGAAGGAGGGATCATAACCAAACTGCCGCAAATGTATTCTTGTGGGGACCCACAGAGCATCGAAAAATGCACCTGGATGCATGTAGCAGGTAGTATAACAAGGGACATTGCCGAAATATCACGGTCCTCAAAGGACATAACAAAGCGTCCCGGACAGCCGAGATATTCCCATCTCCCCAAGTTGCTGGCTTTATCGTGAAGTCTAAGGGTCATCGAAAGCAAACTCTATATCATGAGGGCAGTCTTCGGGACGACCCTTTCCGTCGGGTAGCCATTGCTCAGGGACACACTCAGAGGCCTTGGCAAAGTTGTGCTTGACCGAGCACATCATCACCACTGTGTTGCCCGGTACGAAACGGCCTACAAGCTGTGCGCTAGATGTAGGTAAGACATGATTTGTATTGGTTGTAGTCGGTGAGTAACAGTGAATTGACTCTTGGAGATGGGCTTCAGGGTACGGCAGGTCTTTTTGGGGGTGGCCAATCATTTCCATGGTGATGTCGCCTTCACTAGAAAAAGCACTGCAGACCTCATCCAAGAGCCTCTTTCTGATCTTCTCGTTCGTCTTTCGAAAGACGAGGTGGATGAATCCTGTGAGTACATTGGGAATAGCCTCACAGCCACCCAGCATCAGAAACGGAGCGAACTCTCGCAGTCATTCAAGGGGCATTGTTCCTTAACGTCCGGAGTCATCCGAGTCTCCATCCAGCACCATTTTCAGCCTCATGACGTGCCAAAGGCAAAGAAATACGCAAGGATAAGAGCCATCAATAAATCCCGCTTAGCGCTTCCCCATCGATAGACAGCAAACGACAGGAAGTTAAACAAGAAAGAAAAGCATCTAACGACGGCGAGAATAGTGACATCTTAGGCAAAACGGTCGAAAGGTTTTGCCCAAAGAACGAATTCTAGGTATATGAAGAGGTGAAGGGACTCTCTAAGGAAGAGGTCTGCGATGAGATCGCAGATGAGGAAACTATTCAAGCCCAACTCTCATCCTTTCACGACAGACCCGCTAGTAGACAGGGTTTTTAATACAGTAAATATGAGAATTAATCTTTTATCTTTTTCAAGAGTAATCATCGTCATGTGCTAGAGTTATTAGACTCTGCAACTAAAGCGTCTACAAAAGAAGCAATCGTCATGATGTTATCGTCAACTTGGCCATGATTGCTTAGCCAACGAGACTCAACAGAAACATCAGTTTTCCCCCATCCATATGGTTGCAGCTCAATGTCTTGTGTTATTGGCAATTCATGTTGATAGTGTTGTTGATCATGTTGGTGTTGTTGTTGCGCACGAGGCGGCTCGGTGACCGTGTCCTGGCTCAAAGATGGTGCTAAATCATTTCGAGACTCAGACTTCTTCAATTCGACTTGAACTGTTACCTCTTGGAATACAACAATACCCCCGTTTAAGAATGATTGCTGGTGTGCGGTGTAATGACGCTCAGGGGGGTATATGTCTACTATGTCTGTCGATGGAGGGCGCCCTTCGCTACCTCCTGGGGGACACAAGTTGATTGTTGAGGATGAGCGTATAGAATCTTGTGATCGAGCTCGAATCCTCATTGCTGTAACGCTAGCTTTCTTACCCTTTGAATCTGCCAATGCCACAGCACTTTTCAGTCGGCGGAGTGTTGAAGACGGTCCAGAAGTGAGCTCATTATTCGCCCGGCTTGCGGGCATGTTTAAAGGATCAAAGTCATGATGGAGAACCCGTATAAACTCCTGCCGAGATTGGTCCAACACCTGTCGCATTCTGAACAAGTTGAGCGGTACCCATTGGCAGTTGGGACCGAACGAGATGACGGGATGAGAAATTTTGAGCCGCAGCGCCATTATGACGGTCTCGTCTGCTTGGTCCCCGTCAATACCGAAAGGAAGTCGCACGATAGACGATGCGAGCACAGCATCATGAAACAGAGGTTCCTGCACCAAACCACGTAGTGAATCAATGGCACTGGAGAGATGCTTGGCGAATTGTTCCTCTTGAGGAGACCTCGAAGATGCACCTGTAGTTCTCAATCGTTGGAGGACTTCTGGTACTCGTAATCCACCAAGTCCTCGCAAAAGACCCATGTGGCATTCGTCGATGCTGTTGAGAGGTAAAGGGAGTGAGGGAATCAAGTGACGAGCGTCTCTTCGTACAAGGACTTGGGCCTTGTTGAGCCCCGGATCCTGGACAGCGAAGAAGCCTATATGAACTCCAGGCTTGATCCGAACTTGGTGATTAACAAAGCTTTTCATGTCCCGAAGCTTTGATTCGAATTCGGCAGACTGAATCTGCAAATAGGACGTCGAGTTGTTGCTGACTTGGCCAGGGTCAACAAAACGGAATCCAGCCGATACGAGTCTCTGCACCTCTTCGTCTGATCCAAGGCGACGAACCAGGAACATCAGTGCGCCTCGTGCGTCCATCCCATTCTCGAGTCCGACCCCTTTCTCGAGGCGACCAACTTCGGTTGAGCCCTTGCTGCTCGTCTCGCTCAATCCGACAGTGTCATCGCCTCGGCGTTTTTCAAGTGCTTGTAGGTAAGCTGGGTTTGAAACTGTTCTCTTGGGGAGGATTTCATCCCACAGAACCCCGATTGCTGTGAGGGGCTCGTTGAGGCGATCACTCAGCTCAGAAGCGGCGACGCAGAATAGTTCGCGGAAAATGATTTCGTATCCCTCGATGAGCTTCCCGTCGTCGGTAATAAGCTGGATCCCCTTCCTCGCATCCTTATGACGTCTTTTGTGTGGTAACTGTGCTAGATGTTGTTTCATGCCGTTTATTAGTCCCGAAATTCCGACCCAATTCCGCGAGGCTTGAAACATCCAATGAAACTGTGAATGAGCAGTGCTGAATCTTTCCTTGGTGCTCTATGAGAGAAAAGGAAGCCGTGTAAGTTGTTCGAATCATGCATGGACGATACGTGAGGAAGCGGGTGATAATCTTACCTCTCCGATAAAGAAATCAGTGACAACAACGTTGGGGAAAACTCCGTTGGAATCAACAAGAAGACGTCCGTTTTTATCAAACACAATAGCACCTAATGCAATCTGCTGGGCACGACGGGCTGCTTGCTTGAGAGTGCGGGCTCGAAGGATAGCTGATCCAGCAATGATGATACAAGCACTGAGAGACTGTCCGAGTTAGGTGGGATTTGGGCATAGCAACAACGAGTCGGCAAACACTTACCAAACAAATGACTGCAATCACCGTCGCAGTCCGTGATCCTCCCTCTGCTTTCCCGAGCCGAACCAGTCGATACTCGGTGCCAACAGAGGCACACCAGTGCATACTGGATACCGCTCCAGCCAGGACAATAGCAGAAATAGTCCGTTTCCACCAGCTACTCGCCGAGAGCGATTGGAAAATAAAAAACATGGCCAATGCCACAGTACTGGCAACAACTGCAATAATAGCAGCCCCCGCGATATATGCCGTGGCATAGATGCACTGATAGTTT
The DNA here is from genome assembly GCA_013186415.1 of Fusarium sp. NRRL 66088. Classification (NCBI taxonomy): domain Eukaryota; kingdom Fungi; phylum Ascomycota; class Sordariomycetes; order Hypocreales; family Nectriaceae; genus Fusarium; species Fusarium sp. NRRL 66088. The sequence goes on along the minus strand of JABCKD010000940.1, from coordinate 10,379 downwards.
TTGATGGAAGCATTACCCAAGTAGTGCATCCCGCAGATAGCAGAACCACAGAGAATTCCAGCAGTTATCACCCTCCACCAAGCGATTCGATTTGTGATGCCTATTGCGTAAAAGGCGCCAAGCAGGACAAGAACAGGCAAACAGAAAGAGAGTACCGTGATGCCACTGGAGTAGGCAATCTGCATCTCTGTCTCCCCATCAGCAAGGATGAGCGCCTGGTTTCCAACAAAATGCTGCACCGGAAATAAGTGTGTATACACGAAAATAAGACGGTAGAAAAACTTGCAACTTACCATGCACCAAATAGCTATACCACCCATGGTGATTGCAGAGCACCCGAGCACCAGACTAATGCATCTGTATCAGCAGACCGTCTTGAAGATATCCATGCCTTGGCTGTCGTGCATACTGATTCGAAATACCGTTAAACCACGACCGCCGATTGACCAATTCAAGAGTCGAAGCAGCACCCACCAAGCAGATGAGGTAGCTGAGAGCCAGGTAGCCGGCATTGTATGCCTTTGGCACAATCTGGCCCTGATACTGCTCGAGAAGGCCCTCAACAGTCATCTTTGGGGGTCGCAGATGTAGCTCAAGACAAATGAACCATCAAGTCAGGAATATATATATTTACATGACAGACTTTTTGCGAAACGGAAAATGAAATGATGATCGACAGCTCTTAATACTAGGAGCGTCAGGGGCAGGCTTGGACGGAACAAGTTCGGCCGCGGAATCATGATTTGAGCCCCGGATGCGTTAGTCCTCTTGGGGAGTTAAGCTTTCCGAGTGATGGTCCAGAATGAAACATGAAACGCGGGCAACCAACGCGACTGACTGGCTTTGAGGCACAACTTTAGATGCTCTGCCGACTGACAGGAAAATCGAGACAGTTCGGGTCCAGATGATGAGAGTAGCTGTGTCAATTTTCCTGTCACCCCCCTCAGATGCTAACTTGGTCCGTGAGATCCGCCATGAATTAGTTCAAAGCCAAGGTTACATTCCTAACGAGTTCCGTCCAATAGTGCTTACTTGGGTCAAGGTGTGGAAGCGCTAGGGAAACGCCCGTTCAATCCGGTAAGTATGCCTACTACAGCCTAGAGCTTGCAAGGGTTAGGGACGGCAATCTCAGTATACCGGCTATCTCCTTGCTTGCACATTGACTACCGACCGTTCACTCACAAGGATCTAGCCTAATCATAGCTATTACCCCGAAATAGGATGAAGACGCATTGCCACGGAAATCTACACACCATCTGATAGCGATCCGGCCCTAGTAGTATGTGTGCAGCCAAGGAGATAAGGTTTGGTAGCGTATTGCCACAAGTGCGTGGGTACGGTACAGGGTGTAGGGATCAGTAATGTTATTTGGTGTACGGAGTACTCCGTACGTGAGCCACAAGGTGCGGCGAGCAACGGGAAGTCTAGTAGTTCCCTCTTACATAGTAGAGGGATACCTCCCGCTATAGTCCAATAAAGGCTATGATACATAGTAAAAGGTCCTAGTGGCGAGGTAGAAGTGTTCCCATCTTTTAACATTACTGATCCCTACGCCCTGTACGAAAGGCCGTCGCTCTGTGCCAAGCCTGTGCCAAGTACTGTACACTAACAAAGTTGACATAAGCCGTCTCACCGTCTCGTGCCAGTTGATGGAAGTGTTGGAGGAGCCTCTATGTGGCCAGACAATCCATCTGTATTTTGACATTCCAAGGCCTGCGAACAGCGCCTGGCTGAATTGATGCGGATGTGGCTTGGGACATTTCACTGGCTTATGAACGACGGTGGCTGGCGCTAGATCCGCATGCTTGGTGCCCAGTCAAGCCAAAATCGAGGTCGTCAGTGGACGCCAGTTTAACGTTACTATATTTCAATGTTTGACTTGAACTACGTCGACTTCTTTGGGCCAGTGGCTGAGTGCGCCCTGCTGCATGCATCAGGTGGCTGTTGTGTGAGCTTTTGGTGGACATGGGGAGAAAGCAACGACGACGCCACATCCAGCCAAACTCAATTGTGGGCTCGGAGGATCAAGATGCGTTTCTTGTTTGCTCTTCACACGATGCTTCGTACAAGGACATGGGCTGGCTGTGAAGATAGAAGCTATCATCATACGGGTGGATCAGGCTAACGTCGTCATGGCCAGGGGTAGCCCGGTAGGAGCCAAAAGTAGCATCGACTCCGGCAGGTACCCATTATAGCCTCTTAGGCTTCTAATGCTGGTATGGCCCTTGCGAACTATATTTGGGACCAATATTAAAGTGGCGATACTACGACCCTACGACCAGGTTAGTTACACATGCTGTTGATTCCAACACAGGTTGTTGATCGTCGACCACTCCTACGCACGATCTAGAGCGAGTCGATCTGGAGGTATCGAAATCCGAGATGATACGTGATGGTGATTTTATCTTGCATGTTCTTGGGGAGAGGCTGGAACTTATGCCTCTATCATTATTGTCGATGTTGTCGAGTTCGTTTCGGAACGTCATTTCCCCTGGCAGGCCCCAAGAATGGCTAAAGGCCAGGTATCGGACCATTTAGTCTCCATTCGTTCTGTCATCAACACTCTACGGGGCTTCAGCACTTATAACTTGAGTAGAATGAGGATTCGTGTATGTTTTCATGAGTCTCGGCGGAATCTGTTGGCTTCTGTTCTCTAGACACGAGTTACCGGGATTGGACTCCGTTGTCTGAGCCAATTGGGCATGAAAGTAGCCTCGGCTGCAATATTTACCAACGTCTAGGTCATCCAGCAGAATCCACACCGGATTGATTAGACGCACACAATCCCCACGAGCCGCCCCCATTGACAGCAACAGCCTACTTCGGAAGCGGAGGCTAAATGGATTTCATCTCAGAGCAAAGGATCAACTATAGACGTGGTGCGTAATGCGATAAGATAGGCCAGGCAAACCAGATTTTGGATTCTCCGCCTCAGGTACGCCGGATCGTAATACTAAGTATCCTCCCCCTCCAATCTTCGGTTGTTCTTTATCTCAAATAGTGTTGGAAAATGTCTTCAGGTACGTCCTTGCCCAAGTAGTGCGGTATTCGCTCATACATCTCCCATGCGCTGTGCCGAAGAAACTTTGTTTGCTCCCTGATCCATTGCTCAAACTCATGTCTCTCGATAGTCTCACCATTCTTCTCCTTCTCAGCCAGAGTGGCCAAAACAGTGTCAACACGTCCTCGCAGGCGTATGAGCTTTTCTTGCAAAAAAACATTACAAAAGACAGGAAGATTGTTATTTGCAAGATCCACGCTTCGAAGTGAGGTGTACTGATCATCAAGATTAGGGTCTGCAAATGCATAGCTACTTACCATACTTATACGCTCTGGCACGTTGACGGCTCGCAAGGCAGCGTGCTCTGTGCATCCACCCTGCATGATAACAGCCCCGCCGATTGTTGGACTTTTGACTTTGACGACGGAACCATTTCCAGTTCTAATGGCTGTCTCGCCCCCTTCCATACCTCTCGTGTCGCTTAGCATGACAACGCAGACAACAGGGACCTGGTCTTTGTGCCAAGAGTCGATTGGTATGTCATCATAGGAAGACTTCTGCATTTCTTTGGGCGATAGTGGAGTCGCAGGAGTCTCTGTGAGATTGTAGACTCCGGCTAAGCCTTCTGGGCCAAGCTGAATGTTGACCAGGCCTAGATCGGCTTCTCTTTTCAAGAGACGCAACCCAAACCCAGCTGCCTTCTCTACAGCAGCCTGGGTTGCGGGATGTTGCCACGCCTGGAGTGTGAACTTTGCTGTCTGTGGGTTTGCATAAGCTAAGAATCTAAGAGTCCTTTATGGAGGGGGAGGAGACTACCAACCTTCTCGTGACCCGCGATGTAAGCAGGGGCACGATCCCAAGATCTGAGATACTTGTCGAGAACTGGTTTACTGAGCATCTCGCGGCGCAGAATACGCACTCCTTCTTCAGAGAAGAGAGGAAAGGGGTCCGTATAACAGAGATTAGGCGCATTCTGTGGTTGCGGCAGCCCTAGGTCCTGGAAGGTGTGGATTTGGGTAGGCGGCCGAAAAGCCAGGTGAACCTCGGGGTCGAAGTCTGGCACATGAGGGTCGCCAAACACAGCTGTTTCTTGCGTCTGAGTGGTTGCTGGAGCCATAGCACAATTTGCCGATGATATGTTGGACGTCGGGCAAGAAAGTATAGCTTTTGAAAAGGAGATTTGTTCGCGCTTCTGTGATAGAAACTGAGAGACCTGCCTATTAAGGAGAATAGTTTCGCTACATGTCGTAGTCGGGGCGCTCTTATCATCTGCTTCAATCCCCGCGCCCTGCGGCTACATGCGTTATGCCTAGCCATTTAGGACCAATTAGAGAGTCTGCTGTTAAACTTTCCAGACTTGGTCAAAAGAGCCCGATGTTTTTACCAGGCTAACTATCCTTGGCTTCACTATCCGATACTGTAACATACCCTCAGATAAGAAACGGGCGATTGCAGGCCTCAGGGGTTTCAACTATTAATTATTGACCAACCAAAAGGTACCGATCCTTTCTTCTCCACAATAGCTTGCGCTTTGAGGAGGTATTTGCCATCTCTCGCCACCGATGGTCAAGTCCCCTGTCAGAGGAGAAGCCTTGAAGTTAATCAATCAAAGGGCTGGAATCCCCCTTCGACTTGCAGTTTCCCCGGGATTAGGTATTAAGCACCGGCACCCCGCGCCAGGCAAAGATGAATTAGGAACTCCCATCCTATCTTGCCCCATGTTATGACCTCTCGACAACGAATGATGAAATGCCCCTTTATCTGCTGTGTGCGCTAATTTCATCACCCACGGGGTAATTACAGCGGAGTCGCTCGGCCCATACTATGTAACGTAGGATGAGAAGCTTGCAACTAAGACACTGGTGTTCAACCAATCATCGATCTCGCATTCCAAACACTTGGGCGATGACACTGAACCACTTATCCGTGATTTAAATAACTACATGGTGGTGAGAGAATTTAGCCTCGTATTTCAAGACCTCAGTTCCCTTTCTCTACGAGCAAGTCTCCAACAATGGCTCCAGAATCAGACATGGCAACAGCCGAAGCGAGAGGGCCCAAGGCCTTACATGACGACACGACAAAACAAGATGTCAGCACAGGCATCGTAATCCCAACGCTGGTGGAAGGAGAAATGCTCAGTACAACAAAGTGGGAGATCTGGTCGTGGTACGCTTATTACATCGGTTCCAATGGACTCGCCTTGTTCAATTTTGGGCCGACTGCCTTCCAGAATTTACTCGACCAGGCTGCATCCAAGGATACTGGCCTTTTGCATTTTGCCGGCCGCGCGAGAGATATCAATAGCATCGTCTTGCTTGCCAATGGCATATCTTTCGCCCTACAGGCTATTCTCTTCCTCATCATCGGGGCGTACGCCGATTTTGGAACTGGACGACGATGGGTTCTGCTGTTCTGGTCCATTATTTCTTATGGAATCGGCTTTGGCTGGTTGGGCGTCCAGGATCCTAGCAGATGGCAAACGGCCACAGGCTTATACATCGTCGGCTTGATCGGATACCAAATGACGCTTACATATTGGACTGCCGCATTTCCCTCCCTTGCCAGGAACCTGCCTCAACTAAGAGACGCCGCGCTGCAGTACGAGTCGGGCGAAATCACGCAGCAGGAGATGGATCGCAAAGACGAGGTGGAGAGAAGCAGACTGAGCAACGTCGCATTCTACATACAATCCATCGGTGAAGTCGTCATCTTGGCCATAATTGTGGGCATCATGTTCGGCGTCAGGGTCGACAAGAGCGTAGCGAATAACAATCGAGGGCTCTCGGTGCTAATCGCTTTCGCTACGGCCTGTTGGCTCATTCTCTCGATCCCTTGGTTCATCTTGGAGAAGAAGCGTCCGGGAATGAAGGTACCTGACCACTTGAACATGGTGACGGTCGGATTTTGGCAACTTTGGAGGGCCCTTGGGCAGATGTGGCACTTGAAACAAAGCCTGATCTACCTTGTCGGATATTTCCTCCTCGGCGACTCTCTCAACACTACTGTCACAGTCATTGCCACGCTACAGAACCAGGTTGTGAGCTACGAGACTCTTACCTTGACTTACCTGCTCATTGTCGGTATAGCCGCCCAAGCTATTGGCATTGGCACCTTTTGGCTCATCCAGAAGCGCTTCAACCTCAGTGCCAAATCCATGTTCAACGCAGTCATGGTCTCTATTATACTCTTAGATGGTTGGGGTATGATTGGCAATTGGACCGACAAGTTTGGGTTCAAGAATGTCTGGGAGATTTGGCTATATCAGGCTTTCTATGGACTTTTTGTGTGTCCCTGGTACAGCTATTCTCAGATCATGATCAGTTCTGTGACTCCCAGAGGACACGAGTTTCTCTTCTTCTCTTTGTTTAATATCATTGGTAAATCGTCTAGTTTCATCGGGCCGTTTATCAGCAGTGCTATTATCGATGTCACTCCTGGTGGCACTAATAATAACGCACCGTTCTACTTCTTATTCGCCCTGAGCTTGGTCAGTACTACTGGTATCTGGCTTTTCCTCGATCTGGAGAAGAGTGCTCGAGAACAGGAGACTTTTATTATTAAAGAGAAGATAGATTTAGACAGGCGAGGAGCTAGGCAACTATAGTGCTTCCTAGAAAAACTGGTTTATTTAGTCGTAGAATATGTTTGGTATTACAAGACCGTGATGTTAACGACCTCGTCGCATCCCTAGGCAAAGGCAAAGCCCGCCTTCTCTTCGCTCCCTTCTTCCCTAACCTCTTCTTCCTTGAGGAAACATTGCGAGGATCCCCGGAATCATCAGAGACCAATCCGGACTAGATGAATTCCGGTTTCCGCCACCTACGATAAACGAAATGCCGTTCCTTGTTCCGCCGAAGTCTGTCAACGTCAGGTCGCTCATGCAATAGTGTCACACGGACAGGGGTTATCCAATGAGCGACCTGATCCTGACATAATCACCAGGTGCAGGCTGAGATCGTGTCAAACCAGAACGTCTGATATAACTATATGTAGCCAAAATTACTATATAACGCTATGTAAGAAAAAAAATGCAGACTGGTTTGCCCGAGAGCCGCCGCCCTTGAGCGGTGGCAGCGATAAATGACCCTGTCACGGTATGTAGGCCTTTAAATATCTGCATTGTTGTTAAATCTGTTGACTGTTCATCGTGCAACTCCAGCCCGCAGACCAAACAGCCCACCCCGAACCGCATGACCTTTTCCATCTAGATTGGAAGTCAACTCCAGTCTGACTGGAGTGGATAATGACGCATTTAGATTGGTGCACATGAGCACGCCTTGTACAAAATACAGGTTGAACAGGACACGAAATACGACGCAAATCAGAGCGAGCGACCTATGCTCAGAAATTAAGCCTTAAATCCGAGTATAATTCTGGGTAGCTGTCAGCCTTATAGGTTAAGGCCAGATTTCTCAACTCTCTCTGAGGCCTCGGACGTAATTCTTGCACCGATATATTACCTGAATAGAACCACTGGCATCTCGTGTTCCCTTTTGAATTGATCTATCTTTGAATTGGCGAACAATGGCTGATCAAATCGAGCCTGGGATCGTTTTGTAGGACTTGGCCTGCACCAAGAACACGTGCTCCAACAAGTCCTCGAGTCGACGTCCAAGCGAGGCCTCACGCGTGCTACGAAAGTACACTTGGGCTTGAGGCGACACAGGATATAAACCTCGTGTGGCATGACTGAAGATCTACTCGTTTTCGATGTTTTGCTTCTAGCCGTGTTACAAAATTCCTCGTTTTTCACAGGCCTTGAGGACTTGGTACTCTCGGTCATTGCTCTTATCACCAACGGGGGGTAATTTGATTGTGCCACGGTCTACATCTATCCATAAATTACCAGTAACCCAAAATTTTGCTCCAACTAATATCTTATAGAGACCATTGTTGTTCTTCTTGTCACCCTTCAAGACACCGTAGTCCACATGCTCGAGCCAGAAGACTCTGAGTCAGGGGGGCGCCTTCGAGTCGACGTGAGCCACACATGAAGGATTTAGGCCCAAGGTTACCTCACGGCTTTAACTTTCCCTGATAAGTGCCAGTGCTGTCAAAGACAATCTCTCCCTCAAACCACGTTTGTAAAATCTGCGCATTTGCAAAGTCTCCCTTGGTCAAATCCCTGTCCACAGTAATAAAGCTAGCAACCTTGCCAGGAGTAATCGAGCCGCTTGCCTATTATAAATAGTTAGAATATAACAGACAATCGTATTTAATCAAACACACCTGTTGCTTTCCGGTAGATTTTGCCCCATTCAGAGTCAGCATTTCCAACATGGTTTCAGCTCCAGTCTGGTTCACAACGTTGGCGACGGAAGGGAACAGGGGTAGGTGCATGCCAAATGCCCAGTCGCTGCCAATCGTGACAAGATTCTCGCTTTCAACCATCTTTGCGAAGTTCCAGCCGAGCGTCTCATAGGGTAATGTCATGTTGAAGTGCATAGCCGGCGACATTTCAGCCGTAACGTTCAGAGCTCGAAATCGGGGATAGTCATCTTTCAGCCGCCAGTTAATGTTATGTTGGCACGTAGGGTGAACTGCTTGCTTACCATTCTGGACGCCCACGCAGTGTGCGATCTCGTGTTGTGGACCCTTGGGGTTTCCAGCGCGCACCTTGCTCACAGCATCCAACGCCATCCTGGTAGCACCAGCACCTGTGCAGTGTATCTTGCAAGTCATCCCTTTGCGGTCCCATTTCTCAACAAGCTGTTCGATATCAGGCTGGAGAACCTTGGTCAGGTCTGGCTTCCCAGCCTTGTCCAAACCAGCCTCTGTAGGGATCGATGAAACAGGGGTGCCATCCATCATGAATTTAACGAAGCGCGTATCGACATGCTTGCTGCGGTACTTATCAGCAGATTTGATAAGCTCTTCCGGGTCTCGCAAGATCTCTCCCGAGAGCCACTCATTCTTATATAAAATGTGAGTTGAGTAGTCCATCGTGAGGTCTCCCTCCGTATCCATTTCATGAAGAGCTTCGAGCAACAGTGAATTTGCCGCGGCCTCCTGGCAGGAGGTGACCCCGTTGCGATGGAGCTCCGTGACTGCACGCTTGAGCGCTCTTTTAACGTGAGCCAAGGTCGGTCGCGGCACCGCCGTACTGACACGACCCATTCCCTCTTGACCGCCTATTTCTCCCGTCAAGCTACCGTCCTCCCTGCGGATCAAGATGGTTCGGTCGGCGTCTGGTTCGGCTTGAATGTTGAAGCCTGCTTTCTCAAGACCCAGGGTGTTGAGATACTTGATGTGACCGCCCCCACCGTGGATCAGTACCGGGTTATCAGGCCAGTTGTCATCGAGCATAGAACGATCATAGTTTTCGATATGGTCTAGAACACCAATGATCCAGTCCGAATACGTGTGGTGATATGCACAACCCTCGAAGCCGGTTTTCATGCGTTCTTCGACCGTGTTATTGGTTGTATCCAAGCCTAGGAGGATATCGCTGAGAAGATGAAGGCCGGAATGAAAGGTATGGACGTGGGCGTCGTGAATTCCAGGCATGACAAATCGCTGGTGCAAGTTGACCACGATCAGATCTTGGGATTTTGCTGTATCCTCAATATCCTGGGTCAGTCCCACGGTGGTGAATGTTCCATTGGGAGAGACGATGAAGCCTTCAGCCCACGGTTGGGTGTTATCGACCGTGTAGACGCTACCATTTATGTAGGCCACGCTTCCATGGGGCACCAGCTGGGTTGCGGAGGCTGACATGACGAGAGGATGTCTTTAGAGCGCGTAGAGAACAAAACAAGAACCAAGGATCAAAACAATATTTAGGACCAGAATTGCTAGAGAAAAGATAGACTATGAGCAAGCTCTGCCATGAAAGTCCTTGTATCGGGAGAGAATGCTTAGCTCTCATCGTTAAATATTGAGCCGAGCTGATCTCTCGGGTTCCGCTAACAACCCGATCTATTGCGCATTGTTAAAGCTCCATTAAATCCGACGGGAGATTCCACATCCAAGGGTTACTGAGCCAGGGCCCTGTTCCCTCAACTAAGTCATTTCTGTTTATCAATATGGCCCATACTACTACCTTTCACACGAATGAACAAAGCCCCCCACTTCAAGCAGGACCTTAGTCTGAGCAGCCAGGGAGTTCATAATTAATATCTCGAAAGATATATTAGTGGTGTTACTGGCACCTGTGCCTTTATGGGGCCAGGCAAAAAGATTCCGCGGTAAATCGAGATCAATGGAAGTGACAGTGATATCATGCGAGTGTATTTAGCCGATATGCGAATGAGAACCCAGATCACTAGATCTGGTGCTTTATATATTATTTAATATTAATTCTCTCGGGCGTAATAAATATCATCCATCCACCTAGCTCTGTTATCCGGCTAAGATAAAGCAATAAGGCTAGGTT